>JAUZNK010034372.1:0-18260 GCA_035046665.1 Euphysa ruthae
ATTCATGCACGATAGATCATCAGGCTTTACGACCACTTTCAAAATTTTTATCCTTTAATAAGGAAAGGATTTTAGCAAGCCGGAATCAACGGTGTGATTGCCTTAGAACTGGAAGAAGAGGATCCATTTATTGATCTTGGTTAGAAAATATAAGTATATAACTTTTCTTATGGTTTGTATTACCTTAATAGTTGAACACTTACGAGTTATATTATTACTTTTAAATGGGTTATTGCCCAAAGAAAATAAACAATCCTTAAGAATCCATACAATAAATCGTCCGAAACTTATAGGTTTCTTTAGATGTATATCATTTCCAAGGATTATTGTTTCTTTCAGAGGAGCATATTTATTCAGCATTGACAGTAAGCAAAACATTTAATAATATATTTAAAGCTTCTGCAAGATATAATTTATTGCTAAAATATTTATAGTTTCTATAAATAATTTTTCTAGGCTGTAGTTTATAAAACGTGGGTTTGAACATAATATGTACTAATGTGTGACAGTCACTTAGACCAGTTTCAAATTGAATTGAAAGCTAAATTTCTTGTTAGTGAGAATCAAGTCAATATCATATAATATAGGGTATATATTACATATTGTCAATAAGTCATGACCCTTTTGATGATTTAAGAGAGGTAGGCTTTTTAATGAGATTATAAGAGTTAATAAATTGCGTAATTTTATCTGGTTCTAAGTTCATGTCACCAATTATTACATACGAGTCATAAATGCGCGGGTAAAAATCTAATATCAGACAAATTTTCTAAAAATAGAATTCCAGCATTTTTATCGGGATTATAAACTGATATTATTAACCACTTTTGTTGTTTTAAAGTTATTTCAAAAGGTAGAGCTTGTACATTTTTAGGCAGTGTAAAATTATATAATGGTTTGGAAGGAAAATCCTGCAAAACGTAAACTAACAAACCTCCACTTAATTTAATTTTATCAAGACGGTAGGGTTTTTTGAAGCTACAATCATGGACATATTATATGAGACTTTTATCAAATTTTAGCACAATTTCTCATTTGACCTATGGTGTAAAAGTGATTTTATAGACCAAAATCGCTAAAATTATGGCAATTCCAAATTAGCACGGACTTGTTGCTTTCACCCCAGCGGAGTTAGCACAGTGGTAGTATGTCCGTATTTTTAATTGCTTGTGGTAATTTTTACATTTATTATGGTGTCTTAATTGCGTATAAGTGTCATAATATTTTGTCCATGATTGTATCTATTAAAAGCTGATTAGAAGGAAAGGTTTCATCAATTTTCGTTTCTGCAATAGTAAACAATCCTACTTTAAATATATATTTCGTAAAAAATTAATAACAATATTTTCGATAAAATAAGGAAAAGATATTTTTCCTTCTGTAGGAACTGGTTGTCATCGGTTAGTTTTATTTAGTGCATTGATGATGTTCTTAGCAAACATTGCTAAACCCATATCTGTTAGATGCAGTAAGTTATGTGGGATATTTGAGTTGTTCAAAAATGCAAAACCGTTCTCTATACACATCGTTTTTAACATGTTATTTATGCTGACTCTTCTTTTATCAAATGCGTCATCTTTACGTGGTATCACTCCAGAAATTATCACATTCTTGATATTTTGATTAGATGAGTATTTAGTACCTGTTTTTATAGATTTCGTTGACGATTTCTTTATCAGTGAATATAGTTGTATTTGGTCGAGGGGAGATATCGTTTGTTCCACGGTAAATACTTGCAGTTTTGTGCTGCTCATCAGAGAGTAAGTTCCATGTAATTTTGAAGAGATTTAGTTGTTGCGCCAAGGAAAGAGAAAAAATCAGTCTAATAGTTGCGTGTGTGGCGATTAAATACACGGTGTTTAATTCTCCGAGTTATACTATCAGAAAATACTAGTTGATAAGTTACTGAAAATATTTGGGATTTCCTGGGGGTTATTGGTAGGTTGTTAACGAAGCCGAGATATTCATAAAGATTATATAATGAAATATAGCTGATAACGGAGGTTTTGTTTTTCTAATAGCTCTCTTGGGACTTTGCCATGATTGTTCTTATTGGATATTGATAAATTTTTTTGTCATCATTTACGTCCTTATAACTGGAAGGAATATTAAAATAGGATTTTTATTAGTTTGAATTAGTTTCAACAAGGCTTTCGTATCTGAGTTTTCTTTACATACATACATACATACATACATACATACATACGTTCATACATACATACAGTTTTCACAAAAACCCCACTTTCTCCACAAAAGTAAAAACTACCTAAAACAGGGGTTATTTATTTGGAGGTATAAACGCTTTTGCTTGTTATAAAGAGTGGTTATTTTCTCTATTAGATACAACGTTTTACTTAGATAATATGTATAAAATTGATTTAAAACATACCATATAACAAATAAAAATATAAGATGAAAAAAATAAAATATACAATATCTTTCTTCAGGGGGCAATTTTGATAAATTTTCCTTAAATAATATAAAATATTACGATTTTTTCAATGGGAAATCTATTGTCAAACATAATTATTATATAACTACATAGCTGGTTTCTCTTTATTGAGTAAACCTGCTTAATTAAGTAATTAAGCAGGTGTATCAAAATATATTAATGAAGAAAAAAATTCGATTAATGTGGAGAAAATGAAATTTGTCTTATTTAACAATCATAATAAAAAATTACATGAGAATAAACAATGTCTATAGTTTTTATAGTTTTTTTATATTCTTTATAGTTTCAAAGCCAAGTAAAAACTTGACTCAATTACATTAAGTATGTTTCGATCTTCCCAGACATAGATATCGATCGCTCTCAGCTTCTTCCTCTAGTACCTGGTAAAATATAATACAAAGGATCATTCAGAAACTATAAGGTGTAACAAACAGATATAAACAAAATTTTTTTATTAAATAAAGATAATTAATAATACTGGTATCTAACCGCTGCATTTTTGCAGTCTCCACGAGGAGTTCTTGCATGCAGCTACACAAACTAAACCTTGTTTACGGCAAGAAAACGACTCACAACACAGTCACATTGTACAATGTTTAATAAATTTGGTGGTACCTCTGGTTTGTCAGTCTGAACTGGTTGTAGACCATGTTATGTCAATCAACCCCACTCCAGTGGATCAAATCGTCTTCGTCCAACTCTTCCCATACCATTACTTGGAGATGGGTCCGTAAACTGTGGCAATAAGCGTAACATATAAAAAAAATTTCTATGGGGTTTAGCATTAAAATTTTTGCTGACTTTTAATCGTAATAGTTATATACTAAAATTCAGTTCTAAAGCTTCAAATAAAAAAAAAATATGAGCAAAAGTATAACTGGGGTCGTGGGGAGGGGGAGTTAAATTTACCCCCTACCCCCAAATTGAGTAATAATTAAAATAATATTAATTAATAATAATTTATTAATAATAATAATTGAAAACAACCACTATTCATAAGAACCAAAACCGCAAGTAAGGGCGTTTTCAGCCCTTGATAAGTAACCCCAGTTTAAAACACTTCATAGTTAAGTGGGGTTTTTCTGTGAAAACCTTACTTAGGCAACTTTTAAAAAAAATACCTTTTTAACTAAGAGTCTATTTCAATCTTTCTACCTCTGCACTATAATAAACATGATTTATACAATCATGAGTAAGAGAAATTTTTAGTTCTTTTTGTTACGCTACGCAATAAAGGTTAATTTAAAATAAAAATATTCGAAATGGCCAACGTTTTCATAATCATCTGCCTCTACGATATGTTAATTGGCACATGCTATTTCAAAACACTCTTTGTAAGGATATTTGCAATGCAGTTTGTTTTTCTGCACGAGCATTTGCTATTGAATGGACGTTTACAACGACATATAATAAATTTCAAAAGCATTTTGCAGACGTGTTTCTTTAACTGTCATGATTTCTTTGAAACCACAATCTCAGTAATTCAATATTTTGTATGTTTATCTGTTTTCAAACTTTAATCCTTAAGGTAATAACAATTTACATGATTAGATATCACGATTACACCGTATTTTTGCTTACTGGATATTCTTACGTTTTACGAGTTGTTATGAATGCCCAACGGCATGTTTAAGCTTAGTCAAGTTGGTCGGCAGACTAGGTAAAAAACTAACTTATTTTCTAAAAATATTGTTACATTGATTATTGCTGAAAAATAAAGGCTTTCCAGCATTTTTTAAGCTACCCTGTATGGACTACTAATAATCAATGGGAAGGGGTTGAATCATGCTTTGGCTGAAAAGTTATGATTTAACTGCGTCATTACTTTACCGTATTTTATGTACTTTGACTTTTCTAACCTAGTCTCCTGACTTGGTTGATCAGCGCATTGATTAGCTTAGCTATCTTACTAAGTTTTACAGTTTTGACTAACCTGAAAACAATAGCCAACTTTTTGTGTCGGTTCTCGTAAAAATAGAATTTTTTCAAAAACTATTTTGGATATTTTAGCTTCTTTTTGGCTAGGCAATCTCTAAGTTGAAATTATCGGTATTAATGAGTTCCCGTGAGTTGTTTACGGGAATGGTTTTGTTGCCCTTAAAAACGGTTACAAAACTCGTTGGAAAATGGAATCAAGATGCTTGAGCAAAGTTTTCACAAAAAGTTAATGAAGGAAATCATATATGCATGATAATAACACAAGTATGCATCTTGTAATACCAAATGTTTGAGGTTAATAATCCCTAGGTTATACCTAAGTAGACTCAAAGTCTTGTTGTATTGCTGCCCCTATGAATTACATCACTATTCAGCGTCGATTTGTTGACCTTTTTTGGAACACATATGGTTTCAAAAACGAATGCTCAAGTTGGTCAGGATACATGAGTTCAATTAGAAAGTCTGAACAAAGATCGTAGTCAACTATTCCCATGTTGCCAATTATTGGCTTTCATGCTACTGATTTGACAGCATGGTATTCACTCTTGTTGCTTGAGAAGAAAGCGTGCAAAAAGTTAATGTAGCTATCGTGTGTAGCTTTTGATCAACAACTTTATATTAAAGCATGCGAGATTGTTGCGCCAATGGGGATAAGAATTTTTGTTCGACTTAAATGGCTTTCATCAATTAATGAGTTTTCTTAGCTTTATTGGTTCTTTAATGGAAGGAAGTGGATTAAGAAGTGCGCTAGAAACAGTTTATGCGCCCTTTATCGTGGGACACATGTTTATGTGCCCTTTATCGTGGGACACATGTTTATGTGCCCTTTATCGTGGGACACATGTTTATTGGAAAAGCGTTGTCTTGTATCATCCGTGGAAATTTCCTATCTGCATCTGCGTTCTCTCTCTTTTGTTAGGAGAGTTCGAGAATGATTTAAATTCCAATAACCTTAAATAGATACATGAAGTGTACGAATCGGAGAAACCATCCAAATGATAAAATCTCTTTGAAACTTATGTCTTGGTTCCACAAGAAAAAGTCAGTGTTAAACTATGTACATTATGTCTTTATTGTAAAGGAGTTCATACGTGCCGATAGATCAAATAAGTCACACAGACAACTAGCAGCTAGTCTGATATCTGGACTGATCTTACAAAAGAAAAAATGCTAATAAAGTCGTTAAAAGGCAGTTCGGGTGCAACTTTCAAAAAAATGACAGAGAATGCGTGTGTGAACAAAAACTATGCACAGGTAAACATATTAAATTAAGATTACTATATTTAAAAAACATACTTTAAAAAAGATTTTTTTTTGTATTGGTCATTGGGCCAAGTCTTCTAAGTTGCTTTAAATATGTAATAAATTGGTGCCTAACCAACAGTGAAGTTTTCTACCAACAGTTTGTTATGAACAACCATACAGTAATTATATGGATTTTTTTAGAATTGATCGTTAAGCCCAGTCTCTTCTAAGGTGCTTAAAATATTTAATAAATTATTGCTTCACCAACGACGCAGTTTTCTACCAACAGTTTCTTTTGAGCTACCATACAGTAAATATATTGATTTTTTAACTATTATAACATTGATCATTAAACCCAGTCTCTTCTAAGATGCTTAAAATATGTAGTAAATTGTTGCTTCACAAACGAAAAATTGTTCTACCAATAGTCACTTATGAACAACTAACCATACAGTAGTTATATCGATATTTTTAGTATTGATCATTAACTCAGTGCTATTAACTCCCTACGCCACAAAAAAGTGTTCTCGGTATCGTTGGAAAGATTTGTTTTTCCTCTTTAATATAGAGAAAAAAGTAAAATAATATATTGATCGTGGCTCGTAAGATCTAACAAGACGCAATCGTACCATTTCAGCTATATTTACTCGGGGCTACTTCATTTTAATATTACAGCACATAGCAAATGCTTATAAATACTCTCAACATTATACCTGATCGTTTCACGTCGAGCTACATTAAAGTTCTATTAAAAAAAAATTAAAAACTTTGTTTGTTTTCGAACATTTTCTCGTCATGCAAAAGTGTAAATTTATCGAAAATAACTCAATTTATGTATTGTAGCAAAATGTAAATTTGTCAGCATTTATGCAGCGATCATAACAATGTGATTTATTTTCAGTCGTTTTAATTATTGAAATAGCCCCAACACATTTATGTTATCGGTAGCAATAATTTAACGTAGGCTAACACTTCGGTAATTATTTTGGAATAATTATGCGTTGTTTGATTATCGTTCGGATTGTAATGGAGATTATAATTCAATTGTTCTATGTTTTGTGAATAATTTATATCGAAGCGCGTAGAGATTTGGCGGTGAAATACAATTAAAACATTTATAAATAAGGGATTTTAAGTAAGGGATAGAAAAGAAATAAACAAAAACAAGATGTTTTAATTTTAAAGACAACACTTAAATCGTAAAAAGCGTTTTTCTAATTTTATGCTCTTAATGGATGCCAGATATATTATTAATTTATTAACAAAGATAATCAATGTTCTTTTTTCTATCTAGATATAAACTAAGCTAAAAAAGATAATTCAAAAGATCTACAAGTAATATTTAAAACTGTCGTATTTACAACATTATCTTCCCTTCTACTCATCTGCCATTCTAATGCATTATATCTAAATATGACATTGATCAACGAACTAAGCACTTGTGGATTTTATAGAGTTTTTGTATATCAGTGCAGTAACGATAATTTTGATATAGAGCCAATACACATTGAGAAACCAACTCAATTTCTATCTCGCAGTTTGCACCACCAATACGTAAAAGCTTCTTTGCATTTTCCTGCAAGTTGTTCCGATTAAAAGCCGAATATTTAAAGTAAAAAAATTAACCAATCACTGCGCGATAAAAAAATAAGCGAAAATCTTTTTATTTTCAAACAAGGCACAGAAGTTAATTAACTGAAAAGCCCAGCCTCTTCTATAGTGCTTAAAATATCTAATAAATTGTTGTTTCACCACCAATGAAGTTGACTACCAAGAGAAAGTTTCTTATGAGCAACCATACAGTAAATATATATTTTTATTTAAATTCTTCTTTGTTGTAGGCAAGCTGAAGTTATAGAAGCTCTCATCTTTATCAAAACTAAGTAATCCACAACACATAGAACTCTTCTCTGCAACACTCAAATGTGATCACGATGATTTCACAGCGATTCAAACACGGTTTCCAGGTCACAGTCCGTTTGATGCAGGAATGCAGCTTGTTGCATTAGAGTCTGGTTTGATTGATGACAAAGACGTTGTTAAAATGTGACAAGGCTGAAAAAATAGGAGAATCCCTTTAAAAAATGCTTGATGGAGAAACCTTTTCAACTTGTTCATTTGAGAGGAAAAACCAAGTAGTAACACTTCATTCGCTACATTTCAATATAAAAATTGGGAACGAAACAGTGACTATTAACCCACTAACACCGTTTTTATGATTGGTAGTAACAGTTGAAGGAAAGCCAGAGAATGAAATCGTTGATTGCTTCAAGTACGAATTGTGTTCATATTATTCAATATTATTATTCAATGTGGAGCAATGCGTTTTTCTCAAAAGTCAAAAATGAACAACATCAACAGCATAAAAAGTTCAGTCGACAAACATTTTTGACAATGTAGCTTTACTTTGGTGCTGTGATCGGTGGAAAAATGAATATTTTCAAACGATTTTTCAAAAACATGCTGATCCGCTAAAATACCTACACATCAACATCACTGTATTTGATAGATACTCTTTATCAACGAAAGATTGGGAAAAATTTCCCCGACTGTGGAAATTACAGAGTGAAATCCATGTCCTGCATATAGATGTAATTTTCTACCAAACTACACAAACAAGGAATCCTTTGTAAAATTTTTAGTGCAAAGTTAGAGTTGTTGGGTTTCACGGTTGTCCAATGCCCAAGTGATGCAGATACCACAATAGTAAAGGCTGCATTGAATGCTTCAAATCATCTACATATTTCCGTTTATTCAGATGGCACAAAGGTTCTTTGTTTGTTTATCCATAATGTAAATCATGTATTTTACGGTACTCATGACAGACAAAGAAACAGGCCTCCAAGATATACTAAAAGTAATACGTTTTAGCTGAAAAGAGTCATGCGGTAAGAGATTCTCATGTCGGAAAGCTGGATTAAAATATTCGATATCATGCAAAGAATGTGTTGGGAAATCTCGTTCAAACAAAACACCATTAACGAACTTCTTGAAATTTCTGTTAATGACTCAGAAGAAAATGACAGACACTTTCTAGATATTTTTTCCTAGATGTTGTATATACAATATATTAAAATATCAACTGATTTTTTTTTAGGTTTTTCGTGGTGTTCAAGATTTGTAAATATATTTTTATCCCCTTACAAATAAATTAATAAATAAGCTTTTTTACTTAGAAACTTATTTCATTAACCTTACAGAGTGTTGGTCTATCAACAATCACAAGAAGAAGTACCAAAGAGGGTTTAACAACAGCCTAACATATCAGATTACAAATTTTTTCAATAAACATTCTCCAATGTTTTACATATTTACCTCCTGTGACGTTTTACGACATATTTTTTGCCCAAATTTGCAAAAGTGACCCTGTGGATTTTTGAAATGCTGATAAAGTAAGTTTTCAAACGGTATATAAAACTTCTTTATATAAATTTTTATGTCAATGAGATTTTCTACAGGACTATTATCCTTTTAAATGCTTCCACAAATGGAACCTTTGTTGCTTTGATGTGAGTATCCCTTATTTAAATCAAGTTTCAGAATATTTTATGCCTTGAAGCCGTTGTTTTACAAGGGCGATATATGGAAGACCAAGAGAAGACCTCCACTTAAAAATAATACCAGATTTAGCTTTTATGCCCCCACAACACATTGTCGAAATTTTCGAAAGACTGGCAGACCATACATATTTGACAAACCTACGGTGAAGATGCTGACGTAGTTATCGAATATTTCGAGGACGTTAATATTGGCAGGTTTTTGTTTAAATGGCGCTCGAGCAGTAGTAACTTTTGCTATCGAAATGTGGAACATGTTCCATCGAACTTCTGTAGAAATGCAAAGAACTAGCAATAACATTGAAGGTAGGCACAATAAGTTTCAAGGTATTTGTATCAGCTATTATCCGAAATTTTGGAAATTTCTGGGACTGTTAAAAAATTCCGAGGGACTTGATCAGTTTGCCATTGCACAGGCAGAGGCAGGGCATCCACCACCTGTTAAAAGGAGACGTTATTTGAATTATGACAAGAGGATCTTAAACATTGTGGACGACTTTACAAATGGAGAGAATTCTCAGTACCTTTGAAGTATTGCATTTTATTTTTAGGGGTAAGTTTCACTGGGGGCAATTATGGATTCATCAAAATAACGTTTTGTTTGTAATAAAAAATGTTTTTATTCATGACCCCTTTTGTAAGATTAAATACCATCATCTCAAATTTGAATCTGAATTGCTTTTTTGATTATTGCATTTTTTATTGTGTATGAGATTGTTTGACAGATCAGTTTTTAGCTGGGTGTTTATTTGAGCATCGGTTATAGAAAGTACGGTAATAATAAATAATATATGATGAGAATTTGACTCATAAATCTTGAGATAATAATTTCTATTTTCATTTTCAAAAATAATTAACATACAATAAAATTTATAAGGCATTATTTTATTGATATATGTATATATCAATCAAGTGTTATTTTATTTTTGATGAAGGGTGGCAAAACTACATAGAAGGCAAGTAACTGTCCATAGTTGAACCATGAAACAATAAAGGTATTTCTTGAATTAATTGGCGAAAAACCTTTATTCTCCGAAGTAAATTAATTTGCATTTCACCTTCAGGTAAAAATTATAGAAAAAGTATCCGTGTGATTAAATACCGCGATACTGTAGATTTGCAGATTTTAACAATTATCTGGGGGGCAATTTTCCGGGGTACAATTTTCTCAGGGGCAATTATCTCGGAGGGGGGGGGCAATTTTCTACTGGGCAATTTTTCGTGAGGCAATTTTCTCGGGGAAAATTTTCCTGCTACGACAAATGGGTGGGTCTATTCGCAGGTGGGCTTTTCTGCGGAAAAATGCGGTATTAATGAGAGATCAAGAAGAAAAAATCATGAAAATGATTATGCGCCAATAAAACGAAATTTTATATTATACTCATCATTTGTCATATTTTTTGTAATTATAAATTTTAATCTCACAAAAAAAAATGTTTATTTAAAATTAAGAATGAAAAATAAATAAGTGTAGGGAAAAGCAGGGTTTCTATCCCACTATTAATTCCCTGACTATTAACTAATATTGCCTTAAAATACTCCTCTCCTATTCTACTCATTTTTAACTATAATTCCCTATATACGATTCTTTTCAGAAAATATAAAAATCTTATTACAAATTATTAAAGCAAATTAAAAATTTCAATGTGAGCTGCCAATAATTGAAAATAACTTGTGCGCTTATTTCCATTTAGTTTTTATTTATTTTTTAACCAGATTATTAGTTAACATGGGTTTGGTAGTAAATTTTATTTATTATGGAGTTCTGTTTCATTTTCAGACTTACAATTTATCCTAACATGTGATTTATATTCATTTTTCTGATCATATATCATTCAAACTGTTATCTATTTATGCTTATTTTTATAGTTATTTCAACCAACAGTGTGACGGTGATGATATATTTCATATTAATTAGAACTATTTTACTCATGTGTAAAAGTTTCTGTCCAGGTGTGGGAGAAAACGAGGTATTTGTGCGCAGGTAAGAGCATAGTATTTTTACGCAAATTCGTTATATTTAAACTTTCATAAATTTTCCCTGACATCTAGGCAAATAAGGCGTTTGTCATAAATTAACCTTGCGTGACAAAGAATCTTATCCTTGCATACTTTAAAGTAATAAAGCAATAATAAGTACCTAATAATAAAATAAAAAAGAAATAGTAATAATCTGTATAGTTTTCCACAGGAAAACTATGCAAAATAAAATACAGGCTAAAAATTTCAAAGTGCTTTCTATCTATAGCACCGATACATTGAGGCAGCCGGTGAACTTCATAGAATTTGGCTGCTAGCTCTTCTACCTCGACCATTGTTTTTGGAATTTTAATCAATTCATTGTTTTTAACTATGAAAGTTGCTACCTTTCTTACAATAATAAAAACCAAAGTTCTTGGAACACCAAATGCTTTTGCAACTTTGAAATAACGCCCATCGACATTAAGATAACGCCCCTCGTCACTAATATGATAAAGAAATATATCTGTTTGTGCTTCTACTGAAATGAGTTGGTGAAGACGACTCTCTTCACCTGATATGGTTGCAATTTCTCACAAAATTCAAAAACGCTATATCGGGACATTCGAAAGTTGTTTTTCCTCTCTGATAGCGGAACTTTATCTTCTATAAACTTTGACCACCAGTCCAACATCCTTCCCTTCATTACCCAGCACCTTCGCTTACGTTCATTAAATTTCTTTTTAAAATCCTTTTCCTTTCCAGAAGAATTAGCTGACAGTTCTGACGAAGTTGCTTATATCTTTACAGATATGACATTGACATAATCATGAAATTTAATTGTAATAAAGTTGCACTTGATACATGATATATGTTAAAAAATACAAGATTTAACTGCAAACACATTTAATGCGTGTAAACTGTTTCCGATTCCCGTTTTCAACAGCTTACATTGATAAACGAATCCAATACCTTTGAATCAGAAAAAGATTGTTTCAGATTCTTTTGCAGATTCAAATGGTATCGGATTCATGCCCAATCCATAACGATTCAGAATTTAAGTGTAAACTAAACGCTATCCAGAACGAATTCTATTTATAGCAAATTACTAATCAATTCGCAATTCGCAACGATTTACTCAAGTGTAAACGAAGCATAAATATAAACACAGTATTTGCAAAATAAAGTCCAGGCTCAAAAAGTACATCTTACTACATACTGTAGTTTAAAAAAGGAAATCTTACTACATACTGTAGTACTATCACTGTTTAGAAAATATTTAGATTTATCGTTTTTGCTATTTTTTGTTTTTTTCCATATTTCATTTGTAACTTTCTGTAAGATTGTTTTAACTTGGAAGTTCCTATTTTTGTTTTGTTTTGTTTTGAAAATATCTTGATATACATTCATCATATAAGCAATCAAAATATCCGTGATAAGCATTTATTACAAAATAAAATAGAGAAAGTAGAAGAGAAGCAAACTATTCTGTATGTCTCATGACAAAAGGATTATTAGGAATAATATCAACTAAGCTTTTTATACTAAAGCCTGATTTAATTTTAAATAGCTGACCAACTGCAGAGATAAGTAGAGCATTTAAAAAACAAGCAACACAAATATGTAAAATATGTCAACTAAACCTACGTGATTTCTGCAATACGTGCCACTAATCATGTTTATAATAATTTCTTGAATCTCAGATCAATCCGAGGCCAAAAGTTTTTATATTTACGGTCTTTCATTGCTGATGTCATCAAAAATATTTGCTTTTTTGAACCTACCGTCATACTAACTTTCAAATTATGCATCAAGTCGATGTGGCTAAACTTTCTACAGTGCATTGCTACAGTATTTTTCAGTTTTTGAGTCAGCTTCACTTTTTTTTCAATAATTTCAGGTTGAACTTTGAACCTGCAATACGAAATAATAAAACGAACAACTTCAGACAAAAATCATTTCTAAAAAAAATTTTTAAACAAAAAATATAAATCAAAACAACTCTTATTCGTTTATAAATTTATGCCAAAAATCGTTTTTTTGACTGTTTCGTGTTTTCACTCATCTAGTTGAGTGTAAAATAACAACGTTATTATAATTTCATCTGTCGTTATAAATTTAATCATAAAACTGTTTACACGAGAAATTCAAATAATTAAAGTTGGATAACGCTATTGTTGAAAGTTAAGATTTCAAAAATCAATGCGAAGCATGTTCTACAGGAATTTGATTTTGCGTGGTGCATAGTGCCATAGTGATGTCAAATCCAAAAACTTTTTCGAGTATGAAGAAATTCGCTTGAAAAGAAAAACCTTAGAATTACGTTAGATTTTTACCCAAATCTAGAAAAATTCCGTTTTAAGAAAAAAAAAATGAAAAATGTTTTTAATCTGCCTCGTTACCATTAAGTTGGTCGTTATAGTGTTTCTAGTTGTAAATCGGTTTTCATCCGGAGCGGGATTTTAAAAACAGGTTTATAGAGGAATTTCATTTTCTTTTCTGTTAGTTATTTTGATAAAAAAAATAAGCCCATTAAAACTTTATTTTGATCGCATAAAACGGCGTTTCTGATCACTTGCGGCTGTAATAACTTTCCAAGTAAAATTAAATGCTGCGAGGGAAACAGTTGGTTAAACCTTACACACCTCAACTACTAACTAGTTATATTATATCATAAACTCTCTCGAAATTGTATCTTCACACCTTTCTATTACTGGTCTTCCATTTTATTTCAGAAAATAATCCTATTTTTCTTAGAAAATGGTTTTAGTTATATCTAAAGTTTTATAAAAACGTTTTTTGAAATAAACAAAGTAGAAGTTTTATTAATCATATATAATTTATTTTTATAAATATTTCTTAGTTTCTATAGTTAAAACCTTTAGACTAACAATGACGGATTCTTAGAATGTTGTAAATAAAAAACTTTTACAAGTGCTTCAAAGCCAAAGTTGTAGTCAAGACGATGAAATTGCTTGTAGCTACTACCCAGTCGCTGACAGAATTCAAAATAACATTGTATTATGATTACATCATTCATATGATATAATAGTAATATTTTTTAACTTTTCGTTGTTCTTGAAATTTACCGACGAATAACTTATAAATAAACTGTACTCCTGTGATGTTAGTTTCTGTCAGAGTTAAAAACCATGGGCATTTCCCTAATCAACTGCAACTTACAAAAGAAGATAAAATATATAGGTTGGAATTACCTCATCTTCCATGAAAATCTATAAATAGTAGATTTTTAGCTCCAGTAAGTATTCTGCAAATTATTTGTTTTAGTAATTTTTGAATATTCTGTAAAAGCTGTGACTTTCTATACAAAATGAAGATAATTATAGCAGGTGATTCTATATTTTGACTGTAAATTAACTGTTATATCGAATACCCTCAACTGTTTCTTTCATGTTCGAATGCAATACGATTAATATGGTTTTTATGGTAAAATGTCATTTTGGGGAGATTTTCATTTAAATTTATGTAAAGGAAGACATGTTTATTCGCTGTCGAATAAGTACTATCTATTTTTGAAAAGTTTTCGTATAACTTACCAACCATCCCATTTAAGTCAGATCTTAGTATAGGTAATCGAAAAATAAATCATGCGATTTTATTATTTCTGGACTTTTTTTAATATGAAAGTATCGAAATAAGGTTCTAGGTGATTGCACGTTTGGAGCAGTTCACTTACAAACTATGCTCTTAAACACGTCTGAATAATGATATTTTGAATATAACATATTTTTATTTGAATCCTCCTCTGAAGTCCATCTATAAAAATTTCATTAATTTTGAAATTGTTTATTTTGTAGTTATATTTTTTTGCTACATATCCCAGATCTCTGCCGGTTGTAGAAGTTCGTTCAAAAGTGCTGCGAAAGAAGTTATCGAGGCATTACAAGACTTACTTGCTCAAATTAAAGAAACAAAGATAGGACTAGTGAGATTTTTTTTTGCAATTTAACCACCACTTTGTCATTTTATGGATAAAATGTACATATTTATTTTATATTTGTTAGCATTAAAACCCTTTTTGTTTTTAGTTTAGGATCAAGAAAACATAATGGTCTCGTTTAATTGACATTGGAATGAATTTTAATGCAAATATTTTATTACTTTAGAACATTAACTCTCGTGAAGGTTTAAAATGCTATGAATTATATGAAGATTTCCAAGGAACTTGCTCTATCCCAATTTTGGTCAGTAGTTTTTATAATTTACGATCTGGTGACGAACTGCAATTAAAACTTGACCAATTTGTTGATTATGAAAATTTTTAAATAATGAAAAAATATTATTTTCTTAAGTAAAGGAATAAAGGCTTTTAACAGTATAAATAACCTTATGGAAAATACTTCATAATATTTATTGGTTGAAAATATTTTATAAGTTAACATGACTTTATCTTATAAGTGCTGACTTTTATGTTTATTTCACTCTTGGCTTCTAATATTTTATTTATATGTCAATTGTGATGAAAGATATATCACAAAGAAGTTCCAGATACAAACCGAGGTAATTAAAAACATACTAGTGGGAGTCGATTCTTGCTAACTTGAGCTTAGACAGGGATAATTTCTACTCATACTAAATGATATGGAAGGCTATGATTTTGAACACACTCCCACTTTTTCTTCATGTGGAGGTGCTTTTTTATAAATCTCGAAACAATGACACTATAAGCCGAAACATGACTTATTGATGTATAAATTCTCTGTTCTAAAATCTGTATTTATTGAAATAATTTCTTCTAAAAAATTTTATATCATTAAAAGATGTATTCACAAGCATGTGTGTCAATAAATGAATTAAATAATGAATTTTTAGCACAATTACTGGATAAAATGTCTCTCGAAAACACATCTGTTATCCTTTTAGGTGATTGTAACATTGATTTAACTAAATGTAGTACTGACGGGAATACCTCTGATTTTATTACCTTGATTACTTCCAATAATTTTTTACCTCATATCGCTCTGTCTACTAGAATAACTTTTAATTCAAGACCATTAATTGATAACATCTTTTATATTTGCACTGACAAGAAAATAATTCCTGGTAACTTAACATCATCCATTTCAGATCATCTACCGCAGTTTTTTATCTATCCAGAAATGAATAAAAATCTCGTCCATCGTAAACATAATATTTATAGCAGAAGCACTAATAACTAATAATTTTTTTTGTCCGGTCTTTCAAATGTTAATTGGAATAATGTTTTAGATATCGGAGTTTTACACACCAATAATAGTATTAATTATTCTCTTGCCAGCTTTAACAAAATTTTAGATGGAAAAGTTCCGCTAAAAAGATGAGAATCAAGATCTTTAAACGCAGTTTTAAACCGTGAATAACCTAAAGTACTTTAACATCAATTAAAAAACGTCGTTTTTGACAGCTAAAGATATTGTTAACAGAGAAAGATATCAAACTAATTTTAAAATCTATAGAAATACGCTGGTAAAATTAACCAAGAAAAGCAAAGTACTGCATTTCATAAAAGCGCCAAATTTACATAGCTTTTTTATCTCTCCAATTAACTATTTTGAAATTTCGGTTTTAATTGATAACATCAAATCTTGAAAGGGATAAGGCCCTTGAAAGGGATAAGGACCTTATTGCACACCTGCTAATACCCTGAAAGTATTCAAAAACGAGATCGTATTCTCTGATTTGTTTAACCTTTCTTTTGAAACGGTGTTTTTCCTTCCTGATACATTGAAATCATCTTCACTCTTACTACTTTTTAAAAAGGTTTGAAGCTTCACTGCAACAATTACATTGACCTATTTCTTTGTTATCTAAATTCTGCAAGCCTCTCAAAAAACTTACTTACTCTCGTCCCTATATTTTTTAAATGTTTATAATTGTTTAATTTATCTTCGATTTGGTTTCCGTGCGAAGCATTCTACATCTCAGTCATTGGTAAGAATAACAGAACTAATAAGAGAAACTCTTGATAATGGTCTTTTTGCTTGCGGTATATTTGTCGATCTTCAATAAGTTTTTGACACTGTTGATTATAATATTCTGGTTTCAAAACTAAAACCTTACGGATAATGTGGAAAATCGAGTCATTGGTTCCGGCCCTATCTGACCAATGTTAGCAAATTTGTCCCTATAAACGGTTTTGAATCTTCATGACGTGAAACTAGTTGTGGTGTAGCTCAGGTGTCTGTTTTTGTTCCGTTATTATTTTAAATTTATATTAAGGACATAAGTCACATTCAATTTTTCATAATTTTGCTTATGACACTAATTTGTTATGTAGCAATAAGTCATTAAGGTTCTGGTTACGATTAATTACGAACTTCATGGTTTATTTGATTTGTTAAAAGCTAATCTTATATCTTTAAAAGTTGATGAAACGGAATTCATAATATTCAAATATCAAAGAAAGTTAGCCAACTTTGATATAAAAATCAAGTTTAATGGTAAAAGTATTTTTCCATCTTCTTATATAAAATATCTATGTTGGAGTTTTAATTGATATAAATCTTTCATGGAAACCTCATGCAAATGTTTTCTAGAGTACGCCATGTTGATAAAGTCACTCTTAGGTCTCTTTACTTCGCAATTTTCCAATCTCATTTAAATTACCGCTGTCATGTCTGGGGCCAATACAGAGGCCATAACATTGATAAAAAGCTTACACTCCAACATTGCTCTTTTAGAATAATAAATTTTCAACACTTTCGATCTGATACTTTTCTGCATTTTTGAATTTTTGTATTCCTATCTTTACTTCTCTTGTCGAAATAACTAATATAATGCGTGTTTATGACCCAACGAAATCATCACTTCCGTCTACTATTTAAAACTTATCTGTTTCGTAAATACTGAAAATGTCGGGTTGTTAATGACAAAATTATGCTTCTATGGGGTAGGGGTATTGTTCTCCTCGTTTATTTATAGCTTTTGCATATTCAAGTTCTGTAAGGTCGCATCCAGGATTTTTTTCTTGCTGCTCGCTAAGTGTATATATATATCAATTTAATTCCAATAGGTGTCACTCGTTTGTTTAGCTATCATTATTAAGTAGCTCAGCCCTTTCAATTCAATATCTAAATTTGACATAATATTTAATTTTTTATATTTATATA
>JAUZNK010034394.1:0-18255 GCA_035046665.1 Euphysa ruthae
TATATACAATATTATAATATTATAAGCTTTCTAAAATTTTTTTTCTCTAGACTTCCAACTGACTTAAAAAATTCTCCCTCTATTTCATGTTTTAAAAACTGGTTAAGAAGCGGAAGGTTTTCAAATGTTGTTGCATTTGCAAATAGTTTTCTTATAAGTTTATATTTGAAAAAAGAAAAAGTGATTGGTTTGTATTAGCATTTAAATGTAAAGTGTATTTTTTTTTCTCGCTTATGTAATTTGACCAACATGAAATAAAGATTATTGGTATTGATATAACAAACTTAGCGTCCAAAATGCAAGCAGTATTTCCATCCTTTGTGTTTTTAATTTTGGTCAAGGTTGTGCCTATTCAGCATCAAATAGGCGACTAAAACCACCTAAAAATATCAATCTTCAATATCCAACTAAATCAATCATTGACAAAAAACCTGAAGCAATTGAATATTTGTAAAAAATTGGGTTATAGAATAAGTTGCTTATTATTAGAAGAGCTATCCGCTGAGAATGAGTTCAAAATACTTGACCAACAGCCAGATAAAACTTAATATCTTTAGGAATGAAAGCTGTCTTGCACCTGCAGTCTATGACAACACCGAAAGTTTGAAAAAAAAAAGCTTTTGGGAAGTTTTGGTAAATTTTCGTAATCTACATTAAGGAAATGGATTTTTTCGAGAACTTATGTTTACAAACTTCCAGACTTTGTCACCAATTTGCAAAAGTAACTTTTTAGCATTCGTAAAAACTAATCACTCTCAGGTAATACGTAACACCCATATTAAGTTAGAACCACAAATTAAGGAGAAATATTTTGCACCAATACAGGGTTTTAACGTGTGAAAAAAATGTGGTAAGAAGAACAAATTGGTGGATTCAGCGTAGATTCTAGATAGTATCAAACTTAGATATGTATACTAGATGATACCTAATGCCATTTTCATTGTTCAATATTCTTGCACAACTTTATTAGGTGCAGTCAAGGTAAATAAGCTAAAGCGGCTCAATATTGGCTTTGTTTACTGACTGTTAGCAAACAATGATTTCTTTCAGAAAGTTAACCTGTCAATTTGCTACAACGAGAAAAGTCAAGAAAAGGAGCTGATAGATGGCGTTAGTGGTACCATTAAGAATATCATTTTTCGAAAAGTTAAGTCAGGATTAGTGATGATTCACACACCTTATGAACTTTATCAAGTTGTCCTCAAGTTTCTTACTGTCCATTAGTTGCGTAAATTTTGTAATTACAACTTTATTAGAGGAGCCTGAAAACAACGACCTGAAAGCCAACGAGTTTCCTAAAATTCTTCAAATACACAAATTTGAATAGTAAAACATCAGAGATGCTTACTACATCAACTTTTTGGCAGAAAATGAAAAACCGTTTCACTCTCAGTGGTACGCCAACGGCAAGGATTTAGTTGGGCATGAGGCGTCATAAAATGACAACCAATATACCAATATCTACATGTAACTCATTATTTTTTATTTTACTATTTATTCATGGTGTATCAAAACTCATTTGATGTAATGCGATTTCATTTAAAAATAACGCTATTATTAGAAATTTTTTAGAGGCCTTGAATTTATCAAATATTAGGCAGCAATTTTTTCAAATTTTATCTTGTGAGAAATTATGTCTGGAGCTTGCATAGGAAGAAATGTAGCATAGAATAGCAATGTAGCTACCGAAAATTCAAAAGGTTAGTTTGCTTTTGGAATGTTTTCGACGACATTTGCTTGGAAAGTTTATCACAAATACTTTTTAGTTACTGAGATTTTATAACATAACTCCTGATCACAAAATAATTTCATAAAGGTATTTATTTTTTTGCGTGTTTTTAAAGGTTGGAACAAATTGAACCACAAATTTTGCAGCTTAACATAAATTTCTATATATAAATGCTATCTATTTTGATTTTACTGCTTTTTATCCTATGTGTTATATACTAGACCCAAACAGCCTAAAATTGACACTTCTACATATTAATTTGAGCCACTCTTATGTATTATAAATTTTTGTTCCATAGATTTTTCATCCTGTCAAACTTCTCTTTAAATAAAGATTTGTACGTTGGCTTCTTGTTATTGACATTTTGAGTCGCATGTGGTTCTAGAACAAAAGGGTTTGGAGTTGGCATGGCATTACGTGTCTCAGTGGTTTTTATCTTTGGATTAATGGGAGTATGAGGATTCTTCATTTTTTACCAGGCATGACAGTTTTGGAATGGTTTTAAAGTTATTCTTTTCAGTAGATTTTGTGGTTAATGTGCTATTTTGCCTGTTGTGTAGCTGGTCAACGAAAAAACGCTGCTAGAAAATACACCCAAACATCAAAGACAAAGCAAAAACAATAAAAGCGTAATGAGCTCATTATTTTGTATGACCAATTAAAAAAACAATAGAAATATAATAAGATCGTTATATTTTGTATTTATTATATTTTAATCAAAATTATATTAAAATTCATAACGTATGATTATCATATATTGGCAGGTTATGTATTTCAATCAAAAGAAAAGAACAGTTGATACAAACGTTGTACAAATATTTACCCAAATATCAAATATATCAACATAAAAGGGTAAAGAGCTAATAAAGGAGCGGTTTTAAACATATATTCATCATACATTGACAGGTTCACAGCGAGAATGCTGTCTGAAAAAAAAAAATATTTGTGATAAACAGTTGATGGAATTAAACAATGTCAATGAGAATTAAAATAAAGTTTTATGTTTACATATCTAAAAAAACAACAGTAAAGTACTATATTGAAACAGCATAAACAAGCCTTACTAATCACCCATCTTAAACGCTGTAATCTCAACTAAGTAGAGACAAAATATTTATAACAAAGATATCTTACTTTGCTAAATAAAATAAAATATAGCTGCTTTATTTACAATAAAATTAACGACAACGACAGAAATAGAATAATGATGACGATTTAATAAATATAAGGAAAAAATCTTGAAATTAAGTAAAAACAGAATAAACTTTTTCCATTGAAATCTTGGCATATTGATATGTTTCTATTCCACTGGTTCCTAAATCACTTAGAATAAAAGCTATTTATGGTAAATTGGACCAGCCAGTTAAAACAATATATCATTTGTTTTTAATTGGCTTTCGTAAATCTTTTATTTGAAAAAGAAAGAAATACAATATTTTAGCCAAAAAAATCATGTGTATTTCATTTATCTTAAATTATAGTAAATTTTCTCTTCGGCTGATCAACATATTATTCTGGATGAGTTGAATCATTCATTGATTTTCCCCCCATTTTAGTTTTAAATCTCTATAAAATCTATTTTATCTTTTTCTGAGCTTTAGTATAATAACACCCAGGGTAAATGTATATGATTTGGACTAATTACAAGATTTATATTTAGCTTAATGTGAAAGAAAATACATTTTATATATTTACATTTTAAATGTCGATTTCCTCAAAAGACGCTGCGGAAAATAACTCAATGAAATTATGTCCGATTAACTTCATATTTGGAGAGGGCATTCCTTGATATGAAATACATGCACCCTAGCGGAGTTTTTTTTTTCGACAATCGGATTCTGAGATTTCTGTCGACCAATATTTCGATTTCGGTCAAATTTTAACCGATAATTAGAAATATCTATAACCGAAGAAGCAGTTGGTCAAATCGGCTAATTCCGCTACAGTTCATGTATTTGTGGTTTATGATTACACTGTGAAAATTTCAAAAAAAAATATCTATCCGTTCTTGAGTTATTTTCCGCAGCGAAATAGAGGATTTTCGGTCCCGTAGGCCCGAACCCTGTTTTTTTTTTTTTTTTTTTTCCGTTTCTGCTATGTCTAAATGCTACCATATCAAATATGGATGCATTTTATGAAGTAACAAAGAATTTGGCTTAATTAGTGTATGACCATCTTAATTTAAAGTCACAAAACTGGCTTATCACGGTCTTCAACAAACTATGAATTGTGTTATGTAATTTTTTTTCTTGCCTTACTGGCCTGAGAAAAGTACGAGATTCTTTATCTTATGACGCTTAGTCTGATTCTAAGTTATCAAAATAAATATTAAATAACTAAGCGACATTAAAGAGGTTAAAACAAGTCAAACGGGTTGTATCATAGTGCTATCACAACACATTTCATGTATATGTCACATCCCATCCGATTGTAGAAATCATATGAGCAATTTTAAAAGCAAATAAACACATCACATCGTATACTTTTATATATTTAACGGATATCAAATATCTAGTGAAGACAAAACAAACAACTGCTTTTGTCAATAAAAGGATACACGAACTCCTTACTTAAATTTTCATGAGTTATTTGTTTCATTTGCAAACATGAAGGTGGTAGTAATTTTGTTGTTAGGTATGTAATTATTACATTATCTTATATTTTACATTAAGTTCGAAAGCGTAGCTTTATGGGAAATTTTGGATTTTCATATTATCATAGCTTATGTTTATAAAATCTAAATGTGTCTTCTTTAAAAAAAACATCGTGTTTCTATGAGTATTGGTAAGTACGGTAATTTCTGTAAATTCAGACGCAAGCATTAAACTAGCGTAAAATTATTTAACTTATAAATTGCAATACCGTAGAGAGTGGTTGAAATTACACGACGTTTAGTCGAAATTTCATAACATCGCTGATTGATAGCAATAAACAATAACTACATTTCTGGTTCATCTCATCGAATACTATTATGCAATTTTTTTCTAAGTAATCTAGAGGCTTGTAATGAATCGGCACCTTGTTGTAGAACCTTAAGCTAAACTCTCTGGTTGCTTATGTGTTGACTTGCAAAAAAGTATAACCTTTTAGCGCCTGTTCTTAGACTGATAGTGTTTATCGTAACCTTATAGCATTAAGAAAGCAAATGTTAGTGTCTGCGGTACAGAGAAAAAATTCTGAAGTATTGTTTTCCTACTCCATTTGGCATTATTTGCCAACGGAAATTTCTCTTAATTGTAGATTTAAAGTTTGTTCGCTTTGTTTGATTTTTTCATCAGTTATAACTATACTTTTTTTCAGATGTTTTGGAAAAAAAAATATTTATATATAGATAGATATAGTAAAGCACGCAGCCTTATTACATTTGAGTTTTACCATCTGTTCCTAATGGGAATTACTCATTATTTGTGTTCAATTTTTTGAAAAACCAAAAAATGTAAACAGTAAAAAGCACTGGGTTTGAAGATGGGTTCATTTTGGAAAATTCCAAAAATCTTCTTTTTTTAAAACTAGGCTTTTAAAAACCATTATCAGTGAAACTATAACTAAAGAACCTCGTATTTTTTCATTTCAGTGGTGTTGTGCAAAGCCAACCAAGAACGTAATCGTGTTCGAATTTTCAAGAAAAATTCCAAGGGTGTGTGCGCAAAGATAGGCGGTGCTGTGACAAAGTTTAATAGCATATGCACGTTTTATAAAGCAAAATATGAAAATGACGAAAGCCAGCAATCCATCCAGCTTTGTAATGATACAAAGGAGCAAAAAAATTTTCAAAATTTGAAAGTCATTTGTGCATCTGATAACGTAACATACTCAACAATGAAAAATATTACAGATGCCGTTTTATGTAACAAGATGAAAATTGTCCATGAAGGAAATTGTGGAGAATGTGAAAGAGAATCTGTTTGTCCCCAATTGGTGGAAAAAGAAAATAAAATAGCCGAGAGATTAATAAAAAAAAAAGGAAAGAGGTATGCACAAAGGAAAACTTGGTCCAAGTTTAATAAGAAAAGAAAAAATAACGATAGATTTGAAAGCTGGTGCGAATTTCGAATGAGAAAATGTGAAACATTTAAATACGAAGGAAAGATAATAAAAAAACAAGTTTGGAAAAAGAAGCAAGGAAATAAAGTAAAGAAACAAAAGTTAAGAATCAAGCACGCAAGAATAAACAAAAAGAAACAGGTAATTAATTTATACAAATTATTATCAAATTTGATTGATTGAAAATTTCAACAATAAAAAAAAAAAGAAAATATTTGTTACACCAGTTATTTTTGGGTAGAAAAGTAAGTAGGTGGGAGTTCTAGAAAAACTCTTCCTGGAAAAAATCAGGAGACTTCGACAATTTTCCAAACCGTCAACACATTCACTATTTTCGAGGAATAGCGCATAATTTGAGTTCTGATGGAGAGAAAAGACGTTTTGTTTGTAACAGAAACGTTTATTTTATTTACAAAATAGATAATTTTTTCCAAGGGCATTTTTTTCGAGAGGGATTTTTTCCGGGTGAATTTTTTCTTGATAGCGCCGGTGGGCTAGGGATCTATTACTAAAAAAATTTTTTTTTTTGTATTATAGCAGAAGAAAGAAAGAAAATGGAAGAAAGATGAGTAGATATCAGAACACTAATTATTATAACGTCGATACTTGGAATTTTTGTATTATATTTTTTGTATTGCATGAATTTTTTTTTTCATAAAAACCGTCCTATGTTGACTCAATCCAAACCATTTCTTCTGCATTGTAAATAACAATGAAGTAAAATAAAGGCAAAGAAAAAACTAGTCATTCACAGATTGAGTGAAATAACTACTCATTTTGAACTGAAGTAAGGAAATATATATGTATGAAGCCGAAAAAAAAAAAAAAAAAAAAAAAAAGATTTTAAACAAAAGTTGGGAATGGATCTACTGGCATCAATTAGTAATTTAAGCAAAAGGGTAATGCAGTCATAACAATCAAATCAAGTGTTTGAAGGTGCATTCATAGGTCCACACTGATTATGACGTTACTAGATTGATTTTTAAAATTTCTCATAAATAGTTTTGATCAGCGTGATTTTAAAAGTTTCAACTTAAACATTTTTAGGGGGTGAATTCATGTAGGTGTGTTGCTGAAAAAAATAGTTTTAAGGGAAAAACTATGAAAAAAGTTTTAAAAGACAAATTTATGTAGACAAAAAAATGTTTAAAAGGAAGAGCTATTTCTTGTCCCAAAAGGTCTAAATTTGATATCGTCATGGTTGCCACTAAATGCTTATAAACAGAATAAGATGCGTAATAACACTATAATACTTTTGATGAGAAAAGATAGCACGATTATATACTAACTGTCTTCTCTCAGTCAATCAACCACAAAAAAAAAAAAGAAAAAAAAAAGAAAAAAAAAAGAGTATTACCGAATGTTCCTACGTGTATGCCGAATAGTTATATGATTATATTTCGTTAAAAATATTCTGGAGAATATTCTATTAATTTTTCATATTTTCCATTCAATGCAATAACTTTAGGTTCGAGTGAATATCATGATAAAATCAAAAAGTTTTTAAAACATTGATTGATTCAAAAATATTATAAAGTACAACCAAAACACAGGTTTAAAGGAGATTAAATTGAAAAAACTATTATTAAAAGATTCCAATGCTAAAATTAAATACACTATAAAACATATATACTATAAAACATATATACAAAACTATGAGCATATTCTTCTTAAAATGATATTTATATTCAATAATTTAATATATTTCTAAAAATTTTCCAAAAAACATTCCTAGAAAGTTACTTCCGGAAAAATTCCTATCAAATGAATAAAGCTTCCAAGAAGTTTTCAAAATAACAACCCGTTTTCGAGCAACAGAAACAAAAACAAATCAAGTATAAAATTTCAAAGCTAACACAATTAAAATTACTACTATACTTTATAGTAAACTTTCGTGGGGTAAAACTGTATATCTGTTTGCGGATAGGTCGAGAAATCAAATCAAAAATTACAAAGCAGGTTGAAAAATCTTTGAATCGATTAAAATTTTTTCACAGGAATAAAATTTAGAAAAACGACCCGTAATTCACGATTCTGCGAAGGGTTAATGCGCGAAAGTGCATGTCGTTGAGTTTAGTTTCGTGAGGAGTTTTCTATGTGAGAATATACAACATTTGTTTACTGAACAATCTTTATTGTATCAGACATACTATTCAATGGTCCTTTTGAGAGTAATTCACTTGATGGATTATTTAAAATCCCTCTGGATTGTTGTTCCTTTTTATAGTTACTCGAAGGTACGTGTCTTTCTACCTTTACAGATGATATTGTAGAGCTACTACGACCTGAAAAATAAATATATTTAAAAAAGCACTATAAGAAAAAGAATAAAAGCAAATTTTATTATTTATTTGCTAATGTTTAACTAATTCTAAATCACAAAAAAGACTGACAAAAAAATTTCCAAGAAGAAAGAAAAAAGTTATTGAGCGTTTTCTATCAAAAGCGACGCCGTATCGGTTAAAGTATATCATCAAGAGTTTGTTGCTAGGGAACAAGAAATTCAGGTATGTTATATTCATAGGGTCATCTTAAGTAACTGAAGAAGGGTTTATTAAAAAATGGAAAATGGGTAAATTCACAGGACTTTACAAAGCATAATCAGAGGTCTAAAAACAAAAGATAGGAAAAATAGCCAAAAATTAGATAAAAATCTACCTGGATATTTACTGGTTTTATTTGGTTGTTGTCTGCCATTATTTTTTGCAGTCACCTTAACATTCAGTTGTTTACTTGGTAAGGGAGATGAAACCACGTTATTGTTGTTGGAACTATCACGGCTAAACGTTACACGTTTGTTGGAAGCGTCTGAAAACATGTGATAATTGGTATAAAAGCACAATTTCTTGAAGTTGAAACGACGATGAGCTTTTTGTATACAGAGTAAGAATCTAATGCTCAACGGACCCCAAAAAATATCAAAGAAACCTAAGTTTCCATTTTTTCTTAATAAATGAAATGAAATTTGAAAAAGCTGAAATAAAAATTATACACATAAAAAAAGAGGTTCAACATTCCTTCACTGTATCAATGTCAATTTATATCTCCAGATAAAAAATTAAATAATACTTTCAGGTTCGTCAAAATACCAAAATACTTTAAAAATAACATTTTCTAACATGCATAATTTCAAAGAAAAGCTGATGAAAAAGATTTCAAGGTAAAAAATAAAAAAGAATAAACTGACGAGAAAAAAGCGAATTCACAGGAAAATGATCGGATTAGTTGAGGATCTAGAAACTTACAATTCGTTGAAGCTGTTGATCGTTGTAATGATGACGGACCAGGTTGATTTGATAAGCATGGATGATGACTTTCGTGCACCTGTTGGTCATTTTCAGGTTTAAACATTGTCATAGCCTCCATGTTAAGAGCACATACGCCTCTCATAAAAGCTTTTTTCATTGTTTCCTCATAATCTCCGCGCTCTGCGTGCATACGAGAAACTTCTTCATGAGCACTCACAACTTCTTTCTGGAGCTAGAAAAATTTATTAGTAGCATTGACCATACCAATTTAGTTGATTACAACATTTGCAAAATACAGTTTTTCAAGGTCAAAATCATAGACCTAAATCTTACATAAAAATACGCATGGAAAATGTAAGATATACACAGGAATCCCACAACTTAAGGACTTAAAAAAAAGATATATATATATAATTTTAAGTACATGTACAAGTTACCATGATTTGGAAACAACCACAAATTAGCAAAAAAAAAAAAAAAAATCGTAGAAAAAATGGAACCATTTATCACTTATGACTGGTTAAATACCATAAGCCTATTATCGCACGATTTCTTAGGCAATATAGAATATTATTCTTGTCTTTTATAATATTTTTTATCTATATAATACAAAATATAACATACTCGAAAAAATTCGCCATATTGCCCTAGAAACCATGCGATAATATGTACATATTCAGAAATTTTATGATAACGAAACATTTCTTTACTTTTTACTTCGAGATGAAAAATAATTTCAAACTTGTTATTTATTTTTTCTTTTTTAGAAATATAAAAAAACGACGCTATCATGCATAATTCAGTATAGTAATCAAACCACATATTCAAAGTCGCTATCTCAAACGAATAAAGAATCTTAAAAGCTAAACAAAAAACGGAAACCTTGGGTGGTATTAATTTGTATGCAGAGGAACGCCAAAAGTTTCCTGAAGAATTTAACAAAGAAATCCATGGCGTACATTTAGAGCCATGTTATAAAAAGTAATTCAATTTTTGAGGTTTTTTAAGGACCTATAAAATCGGTCTGTCGTATTTATTTAATGATTCGAGAAAACAGACGCGTATTATAGGGAAACAATTATATAGATGTTGTAGTTATAATTAAGATCTAATGAGTCACTATCAAATCCTAACCCCTCAAAGGATTTCGGATTTAGTGGAAAAATTAAGCGAATTATCAGACCTTAATCTTATATTGAATTTTGCTTTTGGCCTGGAAATTTAACCAGTTATTTTGTCTTTTGTTTAAAAAATAGATATTATAGTACATCATTCTTTTCTATACTTTTCTAATTAAGGCTTCTCTCAAAGATGGGCGTTCAAAAGAAGAGGGCATTAAAAAGAAGATTTGCAGTACTTGGTTGACTTTAATTGAAAAGAAATTTATGTTTTTTTATGTTTTAAGACTCAAGTTGAACAATTCTAAGAAATCTACAGAATCATCAACTAATGCCACAAGGAGAACATCTAGAATCAATGAAGGTTCTAGTAAATGCCACACGGAGAACGTCTAGAATTAATGAAGGTTCCAGTACTAGTGAAAAAACTATTGAGTGATCCGTTGTGTTATTCGCTAAGCAATGTTTTATATGTGGAAAGTTGTGTATCCAACAGTCAAAAAAGAATGAAATGCCTAAGTTAGTTACAGTGCATTTAGCTCAAGTCACAATCAAGGAAGCCACAAAATATAAAATGCTTTGTTTTACTTTGAAAATAAAGAATTTGATTTAATCGCCAAAGAACTGCAATATCATGAGTCGTGTTATGATAATTTTACTCGCGGTTAGAGTAAGTCATACAAAGAACAATCTTTGCTAGATTCTGTTACCCCCGGTTCGTCTGTGGAATCAGCAGAATTACGATCACCCAGAACTATGAATTAGTAAAAGAGTACATAAAAAAAAACATGTATTTGACAAAGCATAAGCTGTGTCTATGGGTGTCCTACATAATTTATATGACTTAGGTGTAGATGACTCTCGTTATAGATCGAAATTGAAAACCCGCATCCAAAAATGAGTTTAAGGAAAGGTAGCTCACCTTTATTTCTATTAGTCGCACTGAGTCTTCACAATATTACTGGTCAGCGAAAATCTGAGATTTTGAATCACTTACGACATTGTATACATTACAACACCACATGTGAGATCGAAACTACTACGGCAACTAAATCTCAACTTTTAGCACAAGTTGAGTTTGCTCTTCCCTTAATTCCCAGCTGTGATGATAATTATGTTTTAACACAATTTTGGGTTAATAAATCTGACGTAAAAGTCGAACGACAATATGGTTCAAGTTCTATCCATACAACACATCCAGCAGCCAGTCGAAGCCTGCTTTATTTACACAAGAAAACGTTATAGATAAAGAGGAGTTTACAAAAACTCTTGAAAAAATCTTTTAATGGTTATACCTCCGAAAAGAAAATAGCTTTGATCACAAAATTCCTAAACTTATTGGCTGACTAACCTCTCATCTTAACGTTACTTCCGCTTATTAACTTTAAAGTAAAAGAATTCGAAACAGTTGTTACCAACATGAATTATCTTATGAAGTTAGCTGAGCAAGTAAACATGCAGTTCACATATATTTTTGATGTTGGAGCAGCAATGAACGCATTTAAAACATTATGACAATATCCTATCAAATACAAAGATGTTGGTATCCACCTTGGAGTTTTTCATGAAAGAGAAATTTAAGGTAAATTATTGTTATAAATTTAGTACATTATAATGGATAGTTCCTAACATATCCGACTGTTTTAATTACTTTTACGTCACCGTCCACTTATAAAATCCTGAAAGATTTCAAACAGTCTATATTATCTTTATATCGACTTTTATTAATTTTACCTATATTTCCAGAAGGCCCCATCTAAAACAAGTTATACCATTAAAATGGCGATTACGGTGCGAATTCAAGTAACTAGTTCAAGAATTAGATTACTTGGGAATTTCACATATGCAAGTAAAATACAGTTTGTCATATCCAGGACAACTAGATCAGTACAAATAAGATAGAGGAAATGTAAAATTGGGTTTTATTTGGTGGGAAATAATAAATTTCGAGCTATTATTATTTATATTTGCTAATATTAAAGTAATTGCTCATGCATATCAAATATTGAATTCTGATTCCCATTTACATGTACTAATTTGATCGCCTTCTGGAGATACAGATGTTCTTGTCCTGGTTGTTGCTCTTCTAAATGGGTATAAATCACATACATCTGTAGACAACGGATCTGGACGATTAAGGCAGTTTCTTTGACTAGGTGGTTTAGATCTATCAGAGAGTAAATGTTCAGCTTTGATAGGTCTTCATGCATTCACAGACAATGACTATCTTTCATCGTTTTTCAAAAAAAGAAAAAATGTCTGCTGGAAAATTTTTAGAGAAATACCAAAAATTTCGGAGTATGTTTCATTGATCTTGGTTCGAGCCCTGATTTAAGTATTACAGCAAATGATATTGATGCAGTCAGGTATAGAATATTTGAGAAGAAGAATAATCTTGAAAATAGAATAACTTACTTGGCTTTTTTTCCTCCTTACAGACAAGAATTAATATACCACACTAAAAGATCTAATGTCATAGCTTTTCTCTGGAGAAATGCAGTATGACCAATGGTAGTGCAACCGGATCGGATTTCGAACGGATGGTCGCCTTCGGCTGAAATAAAATGGATGGATCAAGTCTTTCCAGAAGATATCAAAAATTTACTCTGTAAGGAAGAGGATAATGAATATGATCTTCGCACTGTTGTTGAATGGGGTCAGAAATTATTGGCATCATTCAATGTTTGAAAAACGGAAATTCCTCCCATGAATGGTAGCTAACTTATTGAATCAATGCAGATTCAATTGCTACGCCTAACATTCTCAAATAACTTTTCTTGGAATTGTTACATTGAATTCATTGCAAAATCAGCTGCCATGAAGGTTGGACCTCTATTTTGAGTGTGGCACTTTCTTCTCTCTAATAGTATACTTTATATTGAAAGGATTGCCGTTTAACCATGTATTGAATATTGCAGGCACCTTTGGGTGGGAGCCTCTGCTGTATGTCTACATCATCTTGACTGAGTTCAGAAACGTATACTCAACCTTGCTGGCCCTGATCTTGGTTCAAATTTTCAATCACTTTTCCATTGCAAAAATTAAGCCATGTTTATAAGTATTTTCATGCACAAAGTATGTTTAACTGGCGTCAATAGCAAAATTGAATTATGGTAAATTTGTCATTAGTCAAAATATTTTAAAGATAATGTGACTGAAACGTTTATCTGAAAAATTTTATTTATTCTGGATGTCAATAAATGTTAAATTAATAGTCTGAGATAACAGGATTGATGCTAACATATATTAGAAGCATAAACCTCATTTAATTCACTATATAATTTCTATTCTTTTCCATCAGCGTCATTGAATTGGTATTAGTTTTGTTTTTTAACATATACCTGGCTTTTGAGCATGCTTCAGTACAGCGGTTTAGATAGGATATCAGTGGTAGAAGTGGAGGTCTACTCGTTCTGATAAAATCATATCTTCCTTCTAAATGATTAACTAATTTTCCTCACTCTTTAAATATCCAGGTAATTTCTATTGAAATAACCATTGGTAATGGAACGTGGTTGGTATTACATGTTTAAAATCCTCAAAAGTGACTTGGAAAATCTTTTGTAACAGATTTATCTAAACAAAGATTTTTATCTCTGTAAATATGACTTCCTTATAATATATGGCGATATGAACTTAGAATCTGGTAATAAATTTTTAAGTCAATGTACTGCAAAATCTGACCTTTTTAATCTCATTAAAGTAAAAAACAGGCACTTGTATTGGCTTAATCTTGGCGAATGCTAAATCTTTTTTGCAGCATTCCCATTCCAAAGAAACAGGTTGTCATCATTTGATATTTACTATGTTCAAAAGCAAATATTTAAAGTTACCTTATTGTATCTTATATCGGGATCCTAAACCGTTTGATACTAATTTATTTATTACTAAATCATTTTTCAAAGTAAGTTTTCGCTACTAATATAGTAGGTATGATGAAATGTAAAAATCTGTTTTAAACAAACACACTCCTCTCAGGAAAAAGATATTACGTGGTAACAACAAGCTTTTTGTTTCCAAGCAAATTTGTAAAGAAATTATGAAAAGGGCTAGGCTAAAAAGTAAAGCCAATAGTTCAGGTCTACCTACTGATATAAATGCTTTTAACAGACAACAAAACCTTGTTGTTAGTCTCTCACGCAAGGAGAAGAAATCTTTCTTTGGTAGTATTGAAATAAAAGATGGAAATCTTTTTGGGATGCTTGCAAATCATTTATTTCCAGTATACCTCTTGTTAACAATGAAAGAATTCTTCATCTTGATAATAACATTTTCATTTCTTGTGAGAAGTATATTGTGAAAACATTTAAAATTCGTACATGGGTATCAAATTTCATATTATATAGTAATACTATTTTTTGATTTATCAAAATGTTTGATACCCATCCTTGTATTTGTGCAATCAAAAAGAACCACCCCATTATTAACACATTCCATTTTTTCTCATGTTATACCCAATGAAGTTAATGGCATCATTGTTAAGCTAAAGAAGGGTAGTAATGATATGCCTCTATAGCTTATGAAAACCATGTCATATAGACATGCTACTTTGATTTATGATTGCATAACTACATCCATTAACAATTTTCCCAGATCAGTTGATATTGGTTGTTATCGTTCCTGGCCATAAAAGAGGAGATACTAGAGATATAGGGAATTATCATCCCATAAGTATCTTGCTTACTGCTTCTAAAGTGTTTGAAAAGATTCTCTTTCCACAAAAAAAATACTTTTTTGAGGATAAGTTTTCTCCCCTTCTTTGTGGTTTTTGGAAAGGATTTTCTATCCAACACTCTGTGTTTTGTCTTCTTAAGAAATCGCAATATCTTGATAAAAAAATATTTGTAGGTACAATTCTAAACGTACCACTGCATATCTCACATTTTCTAATGGCTAAACTTGCTGCGTATGGGTTTTCACACAATAGCCTGAGACTTATATAAAACAACCTCTCTTCCAGGAAACAAAGAGTTAAATTGGACTAAATGCTTAGTGAGTGATAGAACTATCTAGGATTTCCTCAAGGCTCCATTCTTGGGACACTTTTATATATAACGATATGTTTTTTTTTTAATACTTGAATCTGAGACTTGAAACTGTGCTGACGATAGCACCTTGTACGCATATGAAAATTTTTAAAATAATGCTCGAAACCAGTTGGTTATAAAATGATATTGGTAGACTCCAAAACTGGCTCCGTAATAATTCCATGGTTGTTAACGCAACAAAGCAAAAGTTCAAATTATGTTTTTAGGTGTTAAAGATCCATGCAATATTTTAACATTTTTGGTGTTAAAATTTTTGTAAAGAAAAAAGTTATGTATATATATATAGCAGACATGATAGATTTTAAATTAAAATTTTCTGAACATGTTCGAAATATTTGTATTGTAGCCGATGAGATATCTTTCTTGATTAGAATGAGAAACCATATGAATGCTAATCAAGCTAAAATCTTTGTAAACAGTTATATTCTTGTTAGATTTTTGTGTTGTCCTTTAATTTGGATGTTTTGCGAGAAAGTGAGCTTAGAGTAACCCATCAGAGCCATAACTTAACTTTTGATGAACTGCTACACTTGGAAATTACAGTCAGAATTCATGCAAAACAATTACAGCTCTTAATGATTGAAACCTTTAAATCAGTTAACAAACTTAATCCACATTGAATGTGGAAACACATTTGTTTAAAAGATATACCATATTCTCTGAGGAATGAGATGATTTTAGTGCTGTCCTCAACTAAAACTATTTCAAAACTAAAACATACAGAACTAGTGAACTTCTTTTTAAAAGTTGTTTTCTTTGTAACAACTTTCCAACTGAATTAAAAAATTCTTCCTCTATTTCTTGTTTTAAAAAACTGGTAAAGGTTTTCAAATGTCATTGTTGCATTTGCAAATATTTTTTCAAGTAAGTTTATTATATTTAAAAAAAGAAAAGCAAAAAAAAAAAATTGTTTGGCTTATATTAACATTTAAATGTATAGTATAGTTTTTTATTGCTTTGTAACTTTACTAACATAAAATAAAGATCATTAATTGATTGAGCAATAATGACACATTCTTCTGTGTAAATGTTGCAATAAAAGGTCCTTTCTACCACACAAATAAACATGCTTTTAACTATTTGGATACTGCTTAATAATAGTAGAGATAATTCAGTTATAGAAATGGATGGTTACATGAGAGGGAGGCCTCAAGGCTGAGAAACACAGCTTTTGAATTGCAGCTCAGTATTGGTGTTTGGGGTTCACTATTTGAACGTTCCGGAGCTTGTTCTGCTCAGGAATAATTAGTGAAACTATCTGAATCTATACAACACACTGTACAATACTTTTGTTAAAAACAACAAAACTTAAATTAAAAATTGTACGTGTTATCTTTAGGATGGCGTACAACATAGTACACGACTTGAAAATTATTTTTTAAACCCTTAAAAATAAAATTGAGGAATTGTGGAAAATGGTGTCACAATCAATTTTCAAATTTCATAAATCAATGTTTTTTATCTGGGTATAGCAACGTACTTTTCAAAAAAAATAGACAATAAAATTTTGAGGCCTGAAGGGTTCAAAAATTGATCAATAATTGTGATCATTTACATCGTGTAACGATAGTGGCAATATATTAAAAAAGTAACTCACAGCCTGAAGACGTTCTTCGTAATCTTCACTCAGCTTTAGACATACTTCTTCTGATCTGATCTAAAATTTTAATTTAAAGAAATTAATTTGTACTTAATTTTTTGCACATTTCACTTATTTTTAGCCTGATTTTCATTTATTAAAATTTAATATTGAGTTTTAAGTGTTACACATTATACTGAAAGCTTGAAGAATATAATCCGTGCATCAAATTATTTCGCACTTCAAATTATTGCGCACAACAAAAATCAGCCATAAAACCAAAATACTTATTAAAACAAAATTTTAAAGAAAGAAAAATAAACTTAAAATGTTTCTGAAACTCCAAGAACAATTAAATAATGCCTACCTCGAGTCTCGTTAATAAGATTTTGTGTTTAATTTGTTGGAACAACTATTTATTAAATAAAATTTTTTGAGGGGTTTAGGAAAATTTGAAACTTTTGCAAGCCGGCAACCATTTTTTTTAAAACAAAGTGTTAGTTTGCGAACCAAAGCAAATCAAAAGTTAATCAAAGTAGATGTTTAAGCATAATTTAACTAAATAATGCATAAATTAACTGGAAATAATTTTGTGTCCTCCAAAGATGCATGGTTACTATTTGTTGAGCGAATTTCCTGCCAAAACTATAATTAAATAATTCTTGATTCAAAAAAAGATTTAGTTTGAAAGCTTCCAGGAAAAAGCAAACACAAAAAGAATGCTGTCCAATAAAGAAGCTAAAAAAGTATCCCAGTGGGAAGAAAAAGAGCTATATTACTAGCAAGTTCCACAACTTCTTCATTGCGTTCAATGGCCACAGTGGTAAGTTAAATGATTCTGAGATTTTATTGTTATGTGAAAGAATGTCATGTCTTAGTTGAAACTATGTGTGTGATTCTTCTGTTTAGTGTAATGTAGCACAGTACTCACTTTGCTTCCGTTTACATAAGAAAAAGAAAAAACAATAACGGTTTCAGTTTATTTCAAATTCAGGTTAGTGAACACATATTACAATATATTTAAAAAAAATAGTTATTATGCTACCGTTTTAATTCATTTGTTCATGTTTTGCTTCTCCAAATACCACAAAACTTTTTTAGCAATTGGTGAAAGAGTATGTTGTGAAACCAAATTTCAAATCCATATAACAATAACTGTCCTGGAACGAACCTGGTTGAAGTTGTTTTTAAAACGAAAGTTTTTAAAGTAAGAGTAAAGACACCATACCTGATAGTGCTCCTCTTTACACTCACACAGGTGTAAATGTATACACCTCCTGTCACTAACCAAATTTTTGCTGCACTACCTGTTCCTTAGTTTGTTGCCTTTGCATTAAAATAACGTTGTTGCGATTTCAAGTTGGCTATTTCATACGAATTTAACTTTTATCGTTGTGAAAAAATTACGCAGGATCAAAAACCATTGCGCCCCTCAAAAAATATTTGTGCAAAAAGTTGTTATATATATATATATGTATATGTGTATGTA
>JAUZNK010034405.1:0-18252 GCA_035046665.1 Euphysa ruthae
TTCGAGCCTACGCTATTCCTATAAAAATCTTAAAATTTTTAATTGTAACTAGCCTGATGATAGGAGCAGCATGACTCCTGAAACGTCGCTCAACAAAATTTTATAACTCATGACATGCGTTTTATATCTTTTTAATTATTAATGCCTGAGTTGATAAACACAAATATTTTTAAAAATATAAACGTATCATTATGAACATTGTTCATTCTCCTACACCATGCACCATTGTTTTAGCTTTCTCTGTTTTAAACTAAGCATTGCTTATACATTCTTCCATTAAATCATCGAGTCTTTAATTTTGCCAAATTTAGGAAAGTTTATATACACTGTGCCAGGGGGATTTCAAATTTGATTTGAAAATTCCCCAACAGCAATGTTTTGTAGTACCTTAGTGTGGTCCAACTGCCATTCAGTTTGTATGTTTGTCCGAGTTGGAATCCCACAATACAATATACAGATTTTTGTTTAAAATTACGAACGGAGAGCTATTCATGGAACACTTCGTAAAAATGTTTGCCTCCTATAGCTATTCTCCGGAATCCACTGCGCTTTAACTGATTTTATAAATATCATTCAATTCTAAAAATCTAAAATTCAAATACGTCTTTTCCGTTTTTCCTGCTGCTTGCTGGTCTTAGTCACCTAAGGTATCAGTAGTTTGAAAACAACCTTTTTGATAAATCCACTCTGCATTTGCAGTATTTATTATTTCATTTGCATTGTTCTATCTAAATTCTATGCGTTGAATTGACGCTTTTACACGCTTGTGACATCGAATTTATGTTTCGCAGGAAACACATACCTGAAAAATTTTTGCGAGCAAAGAGTTTATGCTTGAATGGAAGAACGTAAATTTTCGTAAATTGTATCATGTAACTGAGGGTCAAACTGAAATTTGAGGTGATAATAATATGAAAATATTAAAAGTTATTCATGACAAGAAAAAATATTTTTAATGACTTTTTAATTAGCAACATGCTTTAAAATAATTATTACATACACACTCTACCCCACCTAGAAATACCACTGCGGTCGTTATGATTAAAATAAAATTTGCTGTTTATTAAAATTCATTTTTCCGTATAATAAATAGTTAAATATAGCAACAATTTATGGAAATAAATATATCAGTATTATAAACAAACATAAATAAAATTTAAATTAAAGAATCCAAAGTATACATTTGACCCGCAAATGCATTATTATTAACTACTTCAGGTGATGATTATATATCTGAAGTTTGTGCGATACACTCATCATATCAAAATGAAGTACTCGGTTATTTTGAACGAAGCTCACAGCCACTTCTAAACAGTTGATTTTGTAGGTTTTGACAAGCGCTTTTGTCAGACTTTGTCACTGGTAACAGACTAGTCTCATACAGTTGCTCACATTTAAACCCTTCTGGTATTTTATGATGCTTAGTAAGATCACACACGTATTCTGTGTATATCAAATCCTTTCCCATTGTGTATTTGGTTTTGATTCCACATACATTTATAGAAACATCTATACTACGTTTGTATATTTGCTCATCACCAATTTGTATATTTTGTGTAAAAGCTTTTTGCAATTTATCAAAGGAAAGTTCTGGAGTAGTAAAATTTTTTTTGGTGTACAGGGATAATGGTTTTGTGCACAGGTTTGGAATTGCTGACGTAGCTATAAGCAGATAAGTGTAGATTATCTAAAATGCATAAAATTAGTTTTAAAATTAAACATTCGAACTTTGGTCTGACATCCAAGTCGTTATTTTTTAAAAGATGTAATAGGAGTGATTACCCAAATATTACTATTTCATTTATATTTTTATACTTTTAAAAGCATTAGAATATTATTGTAATATTATATTAATATTATATTATATTAATGTTATTTCTGTAACTTGTCCTGCTGGTAAGAAAAGTAAACTCTGGAGATCCCGGGTTTCCTGCGGATAATTAAAAAATATAGCCTGTCGCATTAACAGTTTTTCCAATTTCATAATACCACCTAAAGACCCATGATACCTTGTCATCAAAGTAACAGTTTAAAAATTCGTTTGTTTAATGAAACATAAAAACCTGCATCCCAATATATATCCATTTATTTGTTTTCAGTTGCAGTGATCTCAGATTTGAAATCATGCAAAAAAAAAGAAAAAAAAAAAAACAAATACCAGGGATTAATTTCCTGGATACTATTATTTTGTTAATTAATAAAACAATAATTTTTTTTTTTTTTTTTTTCAAAGTCTGGTGAAGTTTATAATGTTACAAGATATTAACTTACCATTTCGTCGTCTTTATATTCTTATGATTGGTTTTTCTTTTATAATGTGAATGTTGCAAAGTTATCTTGTTATAATGTTGAGTTTTTCTCTCTTTATATGCAATTTAGCTTTCGTTTCCCATGAAATATCCCACACGCGAAAATATCCACCGGCCCATTATTTAACAACTTGGCTGCCATGCATAGATTATTTTTTATTTGCGCTCAAGGCTTAGAAGGCCTGGAACGAAGTTGTAACTTCCATCGCTGCAAGATGTAGAGAAAACAAATTAAAACTTTGTGACAGTATCATATTACAAATATGTTATTTGTCTTTAATTTACATCATGTTTCGATATAATCGAAATTTAACAGGTTGATATTCTTGATTTAACGTGTATTTTCCCAAGTTAAAGTAATAGTCTTACATACTTAGATTTGAATCAAGGTAAGCGATAAATTTTAACGTGGTAATATTTATTTATTTTTTAGTTATGATGTAAAGATGTTTTTTGTCTTTATCTTCAATGATAACTTCTTTCATAATTTTTAAGAGAGAAAGATTTTACATTTTGATTATGTTGTTTCAGCTAATTGTATTTTCATGCCTTCATAGTCTGTCAACAGACATTAAAGTGGAGAGAAAAAAGCCGAGCGTACAAAGATATATATTTACTAACGTTGTAATCTACAGTCAACTTTCTTTAATTCGAATCCGTGTAATTCCAACATTTACTAATTCGAACTAAATTCCTCGGTCCCCTAAAAATTTTCTAACAAACTATCATGGAAAAAACTGTATAATTTTTTTTTTGGTTTCCTTACCGAAAAAATCTCTTTAATTCGAATTTTTATGGATTGAAAAAAGCATAACATAGTTATCATAGTACATTGATTTTTTTAAACGCACGTTTTAACATATTTTTTTTGTACTCATATGATAATATTACAAGGCACTTTTAGGCCTTTTCCATTTTTCAAGCCGCATCGTTTTCCTGAAACTACAGCTTAACAGTAACACTTAAAAGAATCATTTCTGGGGAAAAAGTCATCGTTGCAAACTTGCTAGTCTCATTTCTTCAAATGATTGAAGACATTCTGATATTTTTTGATAAAATCTACAAACTTGTCGACACGATTGTCTGGCTCCATTAGTATGTCGAGCTTTTTCCCCACATCTACAGTTACTGTTACTTCCTTGTAAACATGTTAACCTATGAGTGAATGAGTTTGTATATTTAGCGTGGCAAACCGAGAAATTGCCGAGGCATTATTTCCGGAAGAGCCCACATGGCGGGTCGCGGAGTACTTAGAGCACCATTTGCGCCTACGAAATTGGCTCAAACAAACAACCCGATCAAACTGAACAAGCGTTGCGTTACGCAATGAGTTTTGCTAAGAAACTCAGAGATAACATGGAAAATAAATTTCCACCAGAGGAGGAAGTCGAACTCTCAACTTTCGTTCCTTAGTTAAACGCCCTACCATTGTGCCAACCATTGACACGTTTCTAATTCAAGAAATGGTTTCAACAGTTGTAGTCAACTTAGATTTGGAACAATTAAACCAATACACTGCACGTTTTTGGTTTTTCAATTTGTTTATAAAGACCTAAATAATGAAGTCATCATTACAATGCAGGATTATACAAGTGTTTTAACCGAATTTTATTTTGTAAAAGTGTCTAGTTGTTGCTGCTATTTTGAATAAATGGCCAGCATTGCAGGGATAAGCATTGATGGAAATTGACCTAAGTCTTTCCAATAAAGAAATCCTAAAAAAATTCAATGTCCCACAAAAAACCCTGTTCATTTTTAAGTTGTTTGTATACAAATTTTAAAATTGACTACAGTATTTTAAGCATGTAGGCAATAGAAAACATTCCGTTCCTAATCAAGAATTGCGTACAAATATTAACAGAAGTGTTTCACATAACCGCACTGGTAAATGGCATCAAACTGCACGTTCTTAATATGTTCGCAAATTTAATTACAGTACCACTTTCTAACCTCTAATTATCAATTTTACTATCGAAAACATAAAGCAATTCAAGATGAAGACTGCTCATTTTGTGAATTCTCTAGTGCAATCTCCAATGACAGCAGTGCTAAATGTCCAACGTGTGTTGCTTGTATACCCGTATGCGAATGTGCTAGAAACGAAAAGTATGTGTCGGTTTATGATGCATTAATGCTACTCCAATACCCATAGTATACAGAACAGTTAGCAGATAAAACCTCGATCCAAGCCCACTTACGTTCCTACCATATATTAAAAGTAACAACAGAACACGTTTCATCAGGGGCGCTGAAAAGCTTAGAGAAATTTTGAGTCTCTATGTGAAGCTCCCTGAAATTTTTTATGTGTAAAGCCTTTTCATTTTCCGAAATATTGATAAAGAGAAAATTATAAAATTGGCGCAATTTTTAATGAAGCCATCGATTTACTGAATCCTTTTGACTAAAAACTACTATTTTGGTTCTTATTTAATATTACATTCCTTTTAAATTATAGACTAAAAGACAACTATAGAGTATTTTTTCTTAATTTTTTTTTTGATTTCGTACATATTAATATATCTTGATGGGCTTTGAAGTGAAATGAGTTTAAATTTCTGAAAAAAAAAATTTTTAAAAGATATATATTTTTTTTTTGTCAACTATTTACAATAAATTCTATTATAATTTTTGTTAAAAATTAGATACATAACCAATCAATTGCATAAAAAAGATAAAAAATTCTTAGAAGCTAAAAAACATGTTTTTTACATGATATGGAAATTATTCAAGAATATATTGAAAAATGCATATTTGTAACTACTATGAATACCACAATCATGGCCAGATTATATGACACTTTTTTCAAGTTTTAGCACAAATTCACATTTGAAGCATGTTGTAAAAGTGATTTTCTTGATCAAAATTGCAAAAGTGATGTCAATTCCAAATGAGAACGGACTTGTCAATTTCATCCCTTAGATCTAGCAGAGAACAAAATTATTATTATTTCAAATTTCTAAGTCTATAAACGTTTATTACCCAAAAGAAAAAAACTTATGCTGAATATACCAAGAACGATGTATCTATATTCTAACTGCTTGTGATACTTTTTTTTTTCAATTAATAAAGTGTCCTAGTGGCATATATGTGTCATAATATTTTTACTCTGAAGGCAATATGAATAGAGTTAATATTAATTATAATTGATAAATATGCCGAATTAAGAATATAATCTTTATTTTAACTCATTGTAACGATAGTGCAGCTGATTCAATGGACTATTTGAATGCGTCTAAAATGCAGTGCTCAGAGGCTGTAAGTTAGAACTACTAAGGACACTCAAAGATATAAAAAAAAAAAAAAATAAAAAAAAAACAAAGAACAAAAAAAAAAATGCGCTATTTGAATAAATCTTAGGTGTTGTAGAAATCTCACAAAAAATTAGATTATGTTTTTGAGAAGAATAACCGAATAATCTAATAAGATTTTAGAAATGGCGATTTGAACTTATTTGGCTCTGTATCGACGTATTTCAATAAATAAAAACCGTCTGTCGTAATATTTTAATTGTCATTGTGTAAAAAGCAGGATCGGTTTCCACTTATTCGAAGTCATAAATATTTGGTAACCGTTCCTATTGTCGGTGTTGCCTAACCTTTTAAAACTTAAGCGCGAGAGAAATTCTGGCAAAAGGGAGGAAATTTAGCGAATTTAACAGCCGTGGAAATATTCTTTTCTAGCATTTTTCTCTCTGTAATAATTGCAAAGTATTGATACATTTAGTTAAGCCACTTGGAAAAGATAGCAGGAAATACATTAGTTAATTGATATATTAATTTGATGCCTCCAAGAATTGACTATGCATTAGTGGCTTAAAATTATAATAACCAAACAGTTTTTGATATGAGAAATATTAAATTTTATTATACTTTATCCTTTAATGGCGGGCCAATCTGAAAACTGTATTCTTTTATCTGTAAACTGAACATCACAGTTAAGGTACATTAATCGAATAGTTGCTACATGATTGAATGAGTAATTGGAAAATAGGTGTTTGACACACTTTATTTAAAATTTTTGAATAGCTCTAATCTTTCGCCAAAGTTGGCCAAAAATTACATAAAATGTCGGGGTATGATTTGATCGTCTAAAGGTAAATTTATGTTAATATTCTTCATCTTAAGATAAAGAATATTAACAGAAATATTCTGCTAACATATTCTTCATCTTAAGATGAAGCATATGTTAGCAGAATATTTATTTAAACGTTTTTAGAAGTCCGTGTTCAGTTCGTGTTTAATGGAATAAAGCTTTGAAATTAAATTTAAAAAAGACTTAAGGTATTTTCAGTACCATCAAAGTTTTGTTGCGAAGTTTAATTTCACAAAGAGTGAAAAAGCATACGATGTTAAAATATTACATAAATAAGATTATTGTTGGATGAAAGTCAAATTAATAGCAGAGAAAGAAAGATCTAGCTATTTTTCAGAAAGAAAAATAAGCAATCATATAACTAGAAATAATTTAAAATCAACATATAAAGGTTTGTGAAGGCATGGCAAGCTTGTTGGCAAGCCAATATTAAAAAGGATTTTTATAAATTGTTGATAGAAGAAAACTGCAACAGAATTCAACAAACAACAAATTATTTACGCTACCAGTGATGAATACAAAAAAGCTGTAGCTAAAAAAAAAAATATTGTTAAAATTACAATGATTTGGTTTTGATCTATTGGAAGAATGGTTTATACCTAAAAAAGAAGGTATATCACATAAATAGTCCAAAAATCTACGGATTCAGCAAAAAAAAAACCTTACATACTATAGAAGAGAGTTTTTTGCATTGTTGGCTTATGAGCTCCAGCTGCAAAGCTCGCTATGCTTGTTTTTTTGCTTTCGCAATTGATCAAAGTTTAACAAGTGCTTTAGAGCTAATGAGTATTTTAAAATAAATTTATTGAGATATAATTATAATATTTTAAATATGATATAATTATAATATGCTTGCTGTAAAGACTTGTGGCATTGAGTTTAAAATTCTGTTGCCTTACATGGTATGGTCCTAATTGGAGTTAGGGAAATTTAAGGTGATCTATTATTCTGAACAAAGTTGGCCTACATTTTAAGATTTTATTTGATATAAATTGAAAATATGAATTAAAGTAGATTTTTAAACATTCCCGAATGGTTAACTTTTTTAACTTCTTGAAAAGTAACTTCCATTACAGGCTGCTATACGAAAGTAGACTCTAGCATTATTGAGATAAAAGTATATAACATATGTAAAAATTAAAATTCAGAGCATAAGCTAAAAGAAATGGTAGGGAAAGAACACAGTAATATATGTTATAAATATTATAATTTCCATATATTATACAATAATTTATAGTATTAAAAATTCCATAGATATTTATATTGAAATAATACATTTTAAGTTGTAGGTTTAAAAATACCAATGACGAAATTTTTCATGCCCTGCAATAAAATAAAATAAAACGACAAAGTATTTTTCAAGCAAGTATTCAAAAAAACTATTTTAAATGAGTTAGTTGTCGTATTAAGCTATATTTACACTGTAAAAAGTGTGAAAATTCGTTTAACCTTTCAGCAGTTTAAGGAGTTTTGTTACTTGAAAGAAAGACACAATGCGTTTTGTTGAAAGAAAACATACAAAATGTGAGTAAATCAGGTAAATCAGGTAAAAGCGAAGTGGTGCAAAGAATAATAAGATAATGAAACAGATGCAGAAAATATATTAAAAATAAGCGAAAAAAAAAATGCAAAATAAGCAGCCAGGATCATGAGAAGCTATAAAATTGAATTATTATTCTTTAAATGTATAACTGCAGTAATAAATAAATAAATAAATAAATAAATAAATAAATAACTGCAGTAATAATTTTTTTGTAACATTGTTTTTTGTGGATGTATAGCTTTCCACTTCCTGTGCTGTTAACGTCCACAATGTTATTCATCTTTTTCTTTCTCGAGTTCATTCTTCTTTCTTCAGTCTTCATGTATTCATCAATACCACCTCTTCTGCTCTGAATCCATCCACAAATTTTATGCTCAGCTCAAACATACTGTACCTATAGAGGAGCCTTCACCTGACAAAAATCGGTACAGTTTTGAAGCCTCTCGCTATCTCCTTTTTCTAAACGATAAAAGTGATGTTTTGTGGAAAAAACGTCAATTTTAATTTATTACCATATAATTACATCATAATTAGAGCAATACATTGCAATTAATCAGTATGCCAGGTCGGGCACTATCCATGTTTTGGAACCTTATTCTTCTCGACTATTTTGGGATTTTAGAAATTTATTAGCTTATATTAGGGATGTTAATGTTAATGTTTGAAATTTGCAGAAAATGCATATTCAAGATGAATGGTAAGCTAAAAAACAACGGTTTTTAATACATATATTAGAAAATAGCTTGTCTCAATCGCCCTCTGATTTTATATAGCGTTTTTATGCGATTCTAAGTAATGAGTTTTGAGATATTGGTTAAAAACCGGAATTACGAAAAAAAAACACCCTGGAAAAGTCAGAAAATTTATCAAAAATGTTTTTTTTTTTTTGGGAAAAAATCTTTTTGTTTTTTTATCGCACTAATCAAAGAGCTTTTGCTTCTGTCACACTATAAATTTTTTAGCATGCTATTTCCTAAAATAAGCAAGTTTACAATGTTTGCTAAGGTATTAAATGGAAAAAAGTTGCTAGAAACGTGGTAGAAATTTTAATCATATTTAGAAATACATAAATATGTGCTCGAAATCGCAAATAATGGAACATTTTTTTCAAATTATAAAAAAAAAAATACACTCCCTTTTCAATTTGTACATGTGATAAATAATTTTTAAAAGCATTGAAACATATATATAACATGCAACTTTATCACTTTCTAATATTAAAATTTGAATAGCCTATTATTTTACATGATTAATCACATAACATATTTAATTCACACCTGTTTTTTGTCTTTCACAAAAATTTCTTCCCCTCGTATGATAAAGAAATAAAATAAATAGAAAAGGTATACCCCCGAAAGAAGTGCATAGGAGAGCAGAGGAAAGGTTTTCCTTTTTATTTTTCATTTCTTCATCAAATTTCTGAAGTCATTCATGGTGTTGTAAGAGCGGCTATTGATAAGAGAGCAAGCACGTGTGGAAAAACATATAAACAAAGCAAATTACGACAATGTTCATAAAAAAGACAATTGATATTTTTAATTGGCTCACAATAATAGAAAAGCAAGTAAATATTTTTTTACTTTTAATACAAATGATTTGTTTTAACAACAATTTTTTTTTTATATCATATGTATTGTGATATTTCTGAAGGACTGAATATGACTTCTCAATTTATTACTGTTTTGTCAATAATTTGGAACAATAAAGTGCTTGAACTTTTTTGGGAGCGTGTTTTAAAATGGCAATCCCAGCTTGGTGTGTGTGATGCTAAATTGCCACGAAAAAGGAAAGTGCTTTTCTATATTCAAAGTACACCAAATCCACAGGAAACATACAGTTTTCATGATTGGCCCAAAGCACGTTACTATTAGCTGTATTTTAAAGACTTTGATCTTGTTATTCGCTGTATTAAGCAGAGGTTTGAACAACGGATTTCAAAATTTACGTCAATTTGCAGGAATCTCTCTTCAAGTCCATCATAGGGGAAAGCTCAAAATTATTCTATACTCAGTCTGTCTGTTCTACTCACAGGAAATCAACGAAAGTCTCACCACAACACAACTGGCTTACTCCCTGGCATTACAAAATTACTAGGATTTAATAAAAAGACCTTCACTATCGCTCACCTCCTCTTTTTTCTGAAGAGCCTTGGACATTCTAAAATAGCTTTACTCTGGGAAGTTGTTAAGTTCTCGTCATAACTGCTAAAAATATGATGAGAGAAAGATCTCTCTCTCAACGAGTAAAAGTATATCTAACATCGATAATGCCAGATTCACGTTTAAAGAATCTGCTTGTATATCATACTGATGTTAAGGTTGTTGACAAATTTGATTTAAAAATAATTGAGAATCTGTTTATTAATTTATTTCAAACAAGGATAAACCTTTTTTGAAAATTATGATAATATGTTATTTAGATTCGTTATTTTTCATATTTTCTCTATTTGTAAAAAAATTTATACTTTACGTGGTTTTTTTTCTTAACATCATTGAATAGCAGCATTGAAAATTGAAACTTTCTTTAAAAAATTTTATTCCCATCAGGATTGTTTTTTCATAGGTTAAATATAAAAAAATCGTGTAAAGGAAGTGTTAACTTGTGGTTTAAGCCATTTTAGAGGATGAACAACTGAAAAATTTTCCACACATCGACCCCAACTATGGTGTGGCTCCTTAGATATTAAAGCAGGTCCCCTACTAATATCAAATATATGGGTACGGCATTGTACAGTAAGCATGTGGTAGGGTAGAAGCACGGAATAAATTTGGTTTATGATTGTAAATTTATTGTATATAAGCTAAAAATCAATTAATGTTTGAAGATAAGGGGGCGTGGGTATATGAATTTTACAGGTATATGAGAACACAGCATTTTGCAATAACAATAATGAAATGAAAAAGGAGAAGTATAAGCTGAACAAATTAGTTTTGGTTCACAAATCGGTATACCAGTGTCAAAAATATATATAAAGATAACAGAAGATTTAATAACAAAAGAAGAAAACTATTATACCTTTAGCTGGGTATATTACATTTTTAAATACAGAAGAAAAAATATAACCCATTAAGTATTAACCAAATATAAATTATTACTTTAATTACCTTCCCTACAAAAATTAAATACATAAAAGTTATTAAATTTTATTAAAATTTTAACAATTTGTAGTATTTTAACTAATAGAACGAAAAAAATCTTACCGAACCCTACTCTAAATTGATTTGTTCGACTAGTTTTCGATTATAAGATAAATAGAACTGTAATCAAACAATCACATTTTGAAAATTGCTGGGTTAGTTTAATTACTTTCCGAATAGTTTGTTTATGTCTGATAACTAATCAAACATAAAAACACTAACTTTAATCATATACTCATAATAATCGGACGGTAATCAAAGTATCGCAAATTTTTTTTTGTCCTTTGATTAGAGATCGATAGGAAGACTCCATTAGGTTCCATTAAATTCAAGTTCGATTAGTTAGAATGCTACCTCCTGGATTAGGTCATCTAAAACTGAAGCTATCTAGCTTTGTTAATCATTGAAAAACTAATTTCAACAATTTAGTATAAAGCTAATTTAGGCTTAAAGAAACGATAAACAGATAAAAAGGCCCTATTTTATTTGAATATAAATGTCAGTTATTTAGTTTTATATTTTAACATGAATATTAATCCCTTAAAAAATGAGAAAGGCCTTGAAGATATGACAGTTGATAGAGAGTAGAAACTAACCTTATGTTGAAGAAACCGTGTGGTTTAATGAAGTAAAACTATTGCTAGAACGTCCACAAAATTCTATTTTGTTGCGGTACATTATTGAAATCAGAAGTCTCACTATATCATGATATATTTACATTTCGCTGCTTTTTCTTCAAAAACTTAAACAAATCTTTTTTTTTTTTTTTTTAGTTTTCTAAAAATATATGATGAATTGTCAATGGCATAAATTTCAATACTTTTTATCACGATTCATTAATAATCAATATTTTGTTTTAATTGCCTGAAGAACTATTATTATCCATACATTTTTGAAATTTGAAACATTTTTCGTACCTGCTATTTCATATTTTATCTCGCCTTCTTATTTCTTTATTAAACATATTTAAACAGTAGACAGTGTCATATCCAGAGTTAGTTTTGGGTCACATGTTTAGCTTGAGTTTAGTCACATAGATATTTTAAAATCATTGATTTACCCTAAAATGTATTAATAATATATTGAAAATATTGATAAGTTTTAACGTTTTAGTAAATTGTTTAGGGTCCCAAACCGGTTTACAGGTGTTGAAATACGCCTCGATATGACTCTGGTAGAGGATAATTCAATTGAGGCAATAGAGATGATGCATCTGCTGTGAATTACCAAATCAAAACCAATTTAAAATTAGTTCCAACATTATCAACTGAAAATTTAGTTCAAACGGAGAGGCTGAATGAAGATTTCTTGATGATCCTTAACTTTGTATGAAAATTTGATAAAAGTGTCATACATATTGTATAACTGTAGCTATAGTAGTAGCTAGGTATTATAATACTACTAGCCTCAGCTATCTTGCTTGTGTTATAAATAAAAAAATGTGATATTTATATTTGTATCTGAAGAAGAAGACTGCAACAGAATTCAAACAAACAAAATCTTTTTTAAGAAACCGGTGATTATTATACAATGAAGCTGTAAATAGAAATGAATTCTCTGTCGACATTAATGAAATTAATTTTGAGTTGACTTTTATTTGGTACTAACCTACAACAGATATTGTCTTGAAAAGATAATTCTCTACTGTTCAAATATTAATAAAGTACGGTGAGGCGAGACACTATTATCTCGATTGAATTATTCTCTAATGTTCAAATGTTATAAAAAAGAAATTGGAAGGCGAGACAAAATATGAAAAAATAGGCACGAATTTTGGCCCAAACTTTAACCCGAGTTTTGGCTCATAAATCTGTGAAGTCAGCAAATAAAAAATGCTTTTTCTTACCATAGAGAATTTTTCGCTTTGTGGCCATATGAGATCCAGCTGCAAAGCTCGCTAAGCTCGTTTTTTTGCCTTCGCAATAACTTTTAGCTTGTAACTTATAACTGGCAACTTGCACCTTGTTGTTTACTGCATGCTTTGTATTTTGTAAATTGCGATATTTTTTATTTCAACAATAACTGGAAAAAAAAATTCATATTAAAAAAAATTAAAATTTTAGAAAACTACAGCTTAGGTTTCTATAGAAAATTATTATGTGCATCCAGTAAAATCTAGCTAACATGTTAAAACATGATGAATGAAGGGTAAACTTTTTATAAAAAAAACGATGCAAATTTGGCTTAATTAATCATTAATAGTTAGATTTAATTAATCATAGACAGACGTGGAGTTTATTAGATTTTACTTTAATTAAGTATTTTTAAATAAATGTCCATATTATCAAAGAAAGAAAGAAAAAAGCGATTTTTCTATAAGAAGTTGTCAAAGCTATTTACACGAAAAATGTGTAACTTTTGTGTGTTACAAGAAAAACCATAATATTTCATCGCATTTTCTTCTGTTTAAATCAAATATTTATTTTTTTTATGTAATCGTGTGTATGCTTAATCATAACATATCAATGTTTATTTGTTTTTTGATTGACAGCATTTAAATGTACACGTTCATAAGATAAAGTTCTCATGCTCAAACAATTTTAACATAATAATGCAAAATGCAAAAAGGAATAAAACTTTGCTATTCTCTATAATTTTGAAAGCTAAATAAAAAACGGAAAAAGATATATATATATATTTTTTCTTGCATGTGAATGGCTGATTATATGTAGAATATGAATCAAAATTTTCATCCGGGCAATTAAATACTGTGACTTTAAAAGTTACTTCAAAAGTGCAAGAATTTGATAGCTCCACATAGCTATCTCAAGTTTCAGCCTGCCGGTCGCGGATATCGCTTATCGCCTTTTCAAGGCACTGTTTACGTAAATATAATTGGTTCTACAAAAGAAAAGATTTCTTTTAATTTTCCGGTAAATGAAAACGAAAGTGTTATTACAGATAACAAGTTCTGCGTCAGAAAAACAGAAATGGGATTTATATGGAAAGATGAACAAGGTAATTTACATAATTGAAACTATCAACGATAAATAGAATTTGTGTTTATTTTTTTTTTTTTTAGTTTCAATAATTCGCAAGTATTAATGAAAGTTGAAACAACGTACCTAACAGAGTTGCTTTAAGCTTAGAGTAGATGGAGAAATGTAAATAAGATAAGAAGTTTTAAGCATTTTTTTTTTACAGTGTACAATCTAATCCTATTAAATTGAAGTAAATGCACAGTAGAGGCAATCAACGTCTTTTAGCTGCTCAAAAGTAGTAATAAACCCAGTTACACTTCATAAACTACTCTGAGGAATTCACCAGTGTCTTTTGTTTTTAAAAGCGAGAAAGTGGGTGGTTTTCTATCAGGTATAAATTTGTCAAGCTGCTGACTAAGATTAATAAAATTTAATTTTTGGATCAGCCTCCCAAACCTTCATTTAAGTATTGGAAAAAATATAATAAATAATGAATAATACAAAGATTTTCACTCAGTAGTCATGATTACCATAATATAAGAAACCGATGATGACGAAAAATTAGATTAGGAGAAATCTAATTTTTATAATCTTAGGGTAAGACATTGAGCAACTACATCGAGGAAATACTTGGTGAGTGGGGGGCCCTCACGTATGAAGATATCTATCAAATATGTGTTGAGTGTTTTATCTTTATGAATGTTGTTAAAAACATCGTTAATAAGATAATCCTGAAGCTGTAAAGATAAATATCTTGAAGCATTTTCTGCCTATAAAGTATATCCTTCAATAGCCCATCTTGGAAGCTGTTAACAGAAAGCTATTGGAGCCTCCACTTCCATCTGCGTTTAAAATTCGGACTACTGCAGAGAAAATGACCATTACACAGAGAGAGAAGGCGATAATGATCATATTTGCAGTTAGGGCTATTCCCTCGACTATTCCACTCTGGCTGTGCGGAGGAAAATCGAGCAGGCACTTTGGATGAGCCTGACGAAGAGTTAAAAGTTCTTCGGCTAAATTCCGAATACCAAAAAATCACCCACTCGATAGGTGGTGCCACAGTCTATTGTTTCATAAAGTGGCTCAATAGAGAAGAAATGAGGTCTATCTTATGATATAAAGAGTGTTTTCGAGGTCGCAACAAGTCATGTCTAAAGTATGGAACAGCCAAGACGCCTCAGCAGGAATTAAGAGAACATCATCACTGTTATATGAGTAGCTTATCTAACAAGATCTTTATATGGGTGTGTTGGTGATTCGATAGAACTTGTGCATTATTTTGGGTTCCTGATGGGTATGATCTGTCGAACGAAAGTAGATGGTGTGCCACATAGCGACGTCTTCATCCTAGCTGATGTAGTCCAGCTCTCCACGTGGGTGTTCGATCCAAACACGCAACCGAATACTTCGGTCGCATGGGAGTGCATCTGCGTGAAAACCAGCACTGGATTGCAAAATTCGTTATGTCGAGAAGCACCGCTACTCACTCAATGCTTCACGACCACTACATAGTTCTTGTTGTGCATGTGTCCTGAACTTTCGATCGGCCAGACGATAACTAAATGTTTCGCCGAAAGCATGCGATCTGTGATGGCCTGGCTGTGCTCGACGATGCACTCGAACCCCTAACTTAGACATAAGTTTTCATTAATGCATTTATATATTTATTTTTGGTAACGCTCACATTGTTTTGCGCAAATATAATCAAATATTATATAAATTCTATTATAAACCAACAAAATTTTTTATTTTCTATACATAAATCATGTAATAGCAAATATTAAAGCAAAAAACACACAAAGAACTTATTAAGCTTACTTACTGTCCCTTGAATTCATGCACGTCGTCGACTGCAAACCTGCTTGGCCATACAAGCGGTCCATTCTTTTATATGACATATTTTATAAATGCCACGGCAGTCTCTTCACCTGACTTCAACGTCAATGGTAATGCTGCTTTATTGCAAGAGGTTCTGTCGACCATTGTCGAAGCATACTTGTATGTCTTATATAGATTTTGTCGTCTGACAGAAGGAGAAGGTCGGTTTGGGTCCGCATATACCTGCCAACTTCTTCGTTAAACAATCAACTCCGGACCCTCTCCTTTGAGGTAGTAACTTTTCGTAATCTCGAATGGAGCGCGGTAATACCCTGAAAACATCCAGGCCAGCAATATCATGCTCTTTATACTTCAAGGGTTTAGTTTTGTGTTTCTTACTCACCATCGTCGATTATGAAAATAAAGCCATGTATTCGAGTGGCACGATCCGTCTCCAACACGCTGATTGAGTGTGTTTGGATGGTTCTTTGTTGTATACACGGAGATTCTCAGGTCAATTAGAAAGAACAATGGCAAACTGCGACACTGTCCCCTCGTCTTAGCACCATTGTTCTAAAATATTTTGAGTGAAGTCAATCATAGCGTGGGCAAGAGGCCCAGGATTTTATTTCTCCAGGCATTGTATCCAACCTCTATCATTTTGCATTAAAGCTTGTTAACAAATGTCATGCTATATTGAACCGATCACAAGCGTGGGAGTATTCATATATAAGATACATTAACTTAAATCTGCGCTACGAAAACACAGGCACCATGTCAGTTTGTTTGGTTTGCAGAAGACTCCGCTGACGAAAGTCAAAAAAGGTTCTGTCTACGAAAAATAGTTAGCATGCAACCGGTTTTCTGTCCTTCCTGGCTCTGATCCGACCCTTGGTTCAATTGCTCAGCCATTATCATTCCCACTCAAGTGAGTATACCAAAAAGTGGTGTGAAATATATAGTCCAAATCGGTGATAATACTTACATTAACTTAAATGCGCAGATCATTTTCAGCTCTGTAAGTACTATGTCTTCCTATTTCAGAGTGTAAAGATACTCTCATGCGACATAGGAGCCATTCACGCTTGTTCCGTTAATGATTGAATCGTAGGCGTTCTCAGGCACCTATCTCTAGACAAAGATCAGCCGTAGCCGGATCAGTCCATAGTTTGCAATGTTTTAGGGGTTCCATATTATGCCCCCTTCGAACACCTATGCACGCACAACAGCTTCAATTACGTTGCTAGTCATAGGCCCGCTCCAGATATCCTTCAGTTTAAATTGAGTCTTGCCCGTCTTTTCTTGCTGATAGAAGAGGGCTTGCACAGGAAACTAACCTCGATGTTTCATTTTCCGCTTCTCAATCACAATGTGTGGTCTTAAATAGTTAAATAGTAGTGTTGTATCTAAAGAAATTTTGTTTCTAACTTTTGTAAATAACATGTATTACAGGAACATTCCTTGATGTTGTTATTTACAAGTTTTGAGATCAAAAGATTCACACGGTCAGTAAAATACCTATGAAACGTGTATGAACGTTAGAAACAGAAATTTAGTGCTCTCCATCTTTTTAATGTTTGTGTTAGTTTTAAAACATTTTAATAGGTTACGCAGTATATCTTATTTCATTATATATTTATTACAAACTTTTATATTTTACAAATTGTGCAGAGCCATTTACTTTATTGTGCCAGTGTGATGTTAACACATGGGTTGTGAAACCATTCACTACTACAGTTAATTGTTTTTGCTTTACTTTGAACATTATATTTTCCAATTTAGCAATTTTTAACTTTGGCTTGCCAAGAAGCCTACTATGTTTTCATAAACATTTATATCTTGATTGCATATTTTCACAAAGCGATTGATTATAAGCTAAAGAATTTTCAAACATATAATTTTTCTGTTATGGAAGAGTTTGTTTGTAAAGTAAAACTTTGTGTTAAGTTTAACAAGAGCTTTAGAAATTTCAAAACGCAAACCTTTCGGTTAAAGTAATGAACCATTTAACACTATTTTATTTTTATTTTCACTGGAAAGAATTACAGAATAGGAAATCGATAAATGTAGTAATTACCTTTTTGACGCCAGATGTATAATTATAACCAAATTCAAAATTCAAAATAAATTTTCAAGATTGCTATTTTACATTTTATACTAAGTTTTCTCTAAAAAAGTGAACTTCTTGTTTTCAGTTTGGATTATTTTAATATTTTGGCACCCCTGTCAAAATGAGGATTTTTTTGTTTAGAGAATTGTACAGTAAAATTAAAAAGTTTAAAATCTCATAAATTTTAATCTATAAAACATTTTTTCATTCTGTTTTTTGCGTTTAAAAGGCAGCCTGTTGTTTTTTTTTTTTCGTTAAAAAATTAAGAATATTTGTTTTTAATGTCAAGGTGACTTGTGAGAAATCAGGGGTATTCAAC
>JAUZNK010034416.1:0-35070 GCA_035046665.1 Euphysa ruthae
TATGTAATGTAATGTATGTAATGTAATGTATGTAATGTATTTATGTAATGCATGCATGTATGTAATGCATGCATGTATGTAATGCATGCATGTATGTCATGATTCTTATAATAGTTGGATTTTATTATAATATAATACTCAGAGAACTGGTTAATGTATAATTTTTGTTAAAATCAATCAATTGTGTGAATTTATTTAAGGATTTTATTAGTTGACGAAATAAATGCTTTGTGATAGTTTTCTTTAACTGTATTTAAAAGAGAGGTAATTTAAATACTCGTTTAAGAAAACTGCAAAATGATTCTTTATATGATGCTCTGGTTCTAGCAAAAGCTGGCGTTGATAGGATGGGGTGGACTGACAAAATTGGACAAGTAATTTGGATAATCTCATTTATTTTCTTTTCTAAAGTGAAAAATGGAAAGCATGTTGTAGAAGTTGGAAAAATTTTATCGAGCTCTGTTTCTGTTTTTTTTTTTTTTTTTTTTTTTTTTTTTTTTTTTTTTTTTTTTTTTTTTTTTTTTTTTTTTTTGTTATTTACTGGAAATCGAACGAGGTTTGAAAATAGATAAAAGAAAAAAAAAATATATACAAAATGATTTAGTAAGAAAATGCATCTGTTAATTTCAATTTTAGGATTCAAAAATGATAATGAAAGAAATAACAGAATTGCTTTATTAACCTTATATTTGTGCGGTTTCGAGTTGTAAGATGTTTGAAATTTTTCTGGACAGCTTGAATACTTTAGAATAAAATATATCACAAAGAACTTAATATTATATATTTACTTAAAACGAGATCCTATTTCAATCCAATTATCCAATTGTATTGCTCCATCTGGCATTCATCCCCAACGCATAAAGGTTTATAAAGATATATAAAAACTTCATTGAATAAAAAAAGAAAGAAACATCAAAGAAAAGTTATATCTCTAAAATGACACGATTTAAATTATTTAAAAAATTTTAAATTAAAACTCAGTAGTGTTGAGTGTTGGATCGAATATAGCTAAAATACCAAGACTCAAGCAACTGGTTAGGTCAATTTTTTTTATACTTTGAAATACTTGAGATTAAATTTTGTTTGTTTATTTGTAAGGGTTTTATAATTTTATCCAAATTTTTAAAAACAACCTTTTCTAAAAAGTGCTTTGTTACTGCATTTCGATCAGTCAGCAATTGATAGAAACATTGCTATAGTATATTATATATTATTAGGTCTTAACAGAAGATGAATGTTTGTATGCAATAGGACAGGTAAATACACTACAATTTTTATTTTCATTTTGAAAAATAATTTCTCTTAAAAAACCTCAGTGTGAGAATTAGTTACTAGAGATATCAGTGGCAAATAATATTAGCAATGACTTTGCACCAATATCAGAGTAATTATGAACATTAGCTGGGTACACAAGATATAATAAATATAACCCATCTTTCATTGGGAATTTAAAAGGATTTAATGTTTGCTCCATTTTGTCAAGATATTAAACCGCTTTTAAGACTTGAGGTCTAGCAATTATATCTTAGTTAATTTGCTCTTAAAATTTAAGATGTAACAAAACCTTTTCTTTTTTTTCTTTCATATTTTTTCTGTTCAAATATGAGGACCCATAACAAGTTCACTTTACTTACAGCCAAAATCTCCAATATTTGTTTTATCCTTTTGCTCTCATACGAAACAATAATAAACATAAAAATTTTTGATGTTTATAATAAACCCTTCCTACCCCAAAAAATAGATAAGTTGTTTATTTTTAGGGCAGGAAGGGTGGGTGTGAGCTGAGTGAGAAGTAGCGTCATGCCGAAAAACTTTTTTTAAATGTTAGAAATATCCTTTTATTTTGAAATAGTGATGGATATTTTTACTTATAAAAGTTTGTGTGAATGAACTATTTTGAATTCTTTCTTTGATTCTCTTTGAAAAACAAATTTGAAGTGAAGAAATTGTAAGCTTTTAGTTGTTAAAAAAAGCTTTTTACAGGTCCATTTGTCACTAAATGCTTGTTTTTAGGGAGCAATGACTGTTGAAGTACGTCGAGATGATAAATATACATCATCTTTACTTGCTGATTTATCACATATGGAGTCGTTACTGGCGTGTGTGTGTGAAAGGAGTTTCATGAGAACCCTCAATGGAGGCTGTAGTACGCCTATTGGATGTTACTCTAAATTCAATGGAGACAAGGTATATTACAGGATATAAAAACTGCTATAAACACTCTGATATTAAGTCCCTTAGCCTCTGTTTTTCTTGAAAACATTTAATGGTAATTTATTTTTTCAATAATAAAACTTAAAATTCAACCTCCAAGGATTTTTAGACTCCCAACAAAGATAACAGAATTCTTTAAATTCCATCATTTCAGTCATTATATCAGTTTTTTTTTTCTTAATCACTCATTTGTTTTAAGAAGATGTGTAAGGTCATAAGAGTAGAAAAGCAATGATTTTAGACGTTTTTAAAAATTTCCCATTTTTTTGGTTTTACCAAATAGATTGTATATATAATTTATTTAAACATAAAATCAACATATTAAGTTGAAATTTGTTCATAGACTTTTTTTCTAACATTCGCTATCAAGTTATTACTATAGAGGAAATCTTATAAGCTATATGGCCCTAGGTTCCAGGCTTAATCTGTAAGAATATACTAATCGATGATACATTTGTCGTTCCTTGATGCTGGCTTTGTCAAGTGTAAGAAAGAGCCTATATGGTATATGTATTTTGGACATTGTATTTCCCCAGCAACAGTTTCGTTGTAACTGATGACATCATAATGGTGATGCACCCTTTTATTTTCAGATACGGGATCATTTCTTTTAAATATTTTTTATCAGATTCAACTTTTTTATTATTTGGCTGTACTGATTTGGGGCGAAGGATTGTCAATAATAATTTCCAGTCGATTTTGTCTTCTGATTATGAGAAATATTCTACAGACAGTCGAAACAGCTCTGCATCTGATTCCATAAAAAAAATTCTCAATATCAGAGTTGTCGTAAATGTTCAAATAATTTAGTGACTTACTAGGTCTTAATGGAAACCAGTTTTTTGATAATTTTATCAAAATTTGAGGTCAGTTATCTTGCTGTAGGGTTTTTTAGTTTTGAATTTCGCCCAAATGAATGATAATTTTATATAGTTTTATTTGCCAGTAAAAGCAACCAAAAATTACCTAATAGTTTTAGGTCATAGGTTAATAAAGACAACATAGTTTAGAGGTCAAGCTGAAAATCTGCTACTTATGACTGTACGTATATATACTTCAGGTGCAAAATCTGCTTGGTATGGATACGCATATATACTCCAGGTGCAGTTAAGGGGTTAAGTAGTTTAAAAATAAGTGAAGTGGTGTTTATAATGCTGACTTGTAATAACAAATAAGAATATAAAAACAATAAATGAAGATGCTGTTTTCCCCTCAAATAAGGACGCTGGTAATTAAATTTACTTTAAAGAACTAACTCCCCCTTTGAAGAGAATTTAATATGTAACTTTTTATAAATCTAAGACCCAAAGGAAAAGGTTTTCCTATAGAGGGTTGTTCGAAAGGGGGTGTTAATGAATAATGAATGTGCCTTCTTAATCGAGAAAATATGTTTAATGAAAAAAAAGAAAATCTGGTACGTAAACATTTTAAATGCGATAGATTGTATTAGTGACTTTCTTTTGTCGTTGATTTATTGTTTTATTTAACTTTTTTTAAATTGAAATGATATCTAATATTTACTGCAGAATTCCTCAATTCTATATTCTTTGCCTATGATATCTATAAACACCTAAATTACAGCCCCTGTATGACTTTAAATTTTGATAGTGTTAAGTTTAACTTATTTTTGGTTATTATAAATGTTTTTAAAACGATAAAGAGTTATTGATTGAATAGCGCTTTGTTGGAATTTATTACACTTCACAAAGTATTCCCTTCTGGTTTTTTATTTTTGTAAAAATATTAATTAACCATAAAGAAAGAGTAAATTGAATGTTAAAAAATTATTATTTATTTTCAAAAAATATTCTTAATATAAATATTGGATGTAATATGTTTTTGATCTGTCAATATTCAGTGGCTGTTTTTTATTCATTGCTTGTCGATCATCGGTAAAAAAGTTTTAATAAATTTTCCATAATTTAAAAAAAAAAAAAAAAAAAGTAAAAAACATGCCATTCAGAAGAAGAACTTGTTGAATTTTAATATATCACTTAGCGTTTTCTCATGTAGCTTCAAACACTACCTATTAGTTTTTTTTAGAGCCAGAATAACGTAAAGGTGATGGGACATTGTACTGGAAATAATGCTGAATCTAATTTCAGTGCACCATTGGAAAATTTCCAGTCAAATACAGCCAATTTTTGTACGCAGATTTTTCCAATTAAACTGAAACTAAATAATGATAAGAACAATTTTTAAAATTTCAACAATTGAAGACAGGTGTATCAAGACAAAAAGTTATGATGTAAATTATATTTATTATATGCTTTTATTTTAGTTTTCTATACGTGGAGTTGTTTTGAACCAAGACGGGAGTACTCTTCTTGACAGTACAGTAACAGATACTATACGATATTCGATTTCTTCAGATGCTCCAGTATCCTATAGCATATCAAAATCTGGCATTGTTATAAATAGTTTATATATTGATGAATTTACCAAAGCAGAAAAATGCGGTGAACAATTAGCATATACTCTTAAAAAGTTAGGTGCAGACGAGGTCTTAAAGGAGGTGCGTGCCCAATTGCCCTCAGTGTCAAATATTAATATTCCATCTGTATGCGATAACGTGAAATTATAATGGAAAGTTTATCAAATATTGGATTTGTAAATATTATTTTATTTTTCTATCAAATTTATTTGTCAGATAAATCAGTCAAGTTTACTGCTATAAAACTTATCATTTGGGAAAAAAAAGGAAATTAAAATATATCTGGTTAATCAGGCATCTGCTCAGATTTGCCAACTTATGAGTTATAGAGATACTTTTCCCTTTTTTTAATTGGTTACAAAAAAATTCAGTTGGTCTATAAATTGATCCGAAACACTGTGGAGAGGTATTGTATCTTAACAAATTGATACATTGCTTGGTTTGCTTGCAACATATATTTTGTTTAATCTTATTATTTATTTTTATGGAGCTAGTTTATCCTGTTAAACAAAAGTCATTATATTTTGTGTTTGTATATTAACGCATGATGCAATGTAAGAATTTGTTATAAATTTGTTGTGATTTCTTTTGAAAATATTTTTTTTATAAAATAATTATCGATGACGTCATTTGGCCTATGTGGGCACATAATAAAAATATTCACAATTTCTTAATTTCAAATCAGCTAATTATAGGTTTTGGAATTAATTTGATGAATTAAAAGGTGCAAAGATATTTAATGGAGGAATACAAAAGTGTTTCAAAGATATGCAATGAAGAAATGTTTAATACTTGGCTTGAAGCTGTTATTTCAAATATTATCAATATGTAAATATACCAATGGCTTTTATTTAAAGTTAAGTTTATTGCGGTAATACTATTTCATTTAACTGTTATTAAGACTATGTTTTAAAAAAATGTAATATTTATTACAATTAATACAAAATATAATGCTGTATACTTTTGGTTTAAGAATATTATTGGTGCCAAGGTAAGGGCTTGAAATTTAAAGATATTTAAAGAATTTCTCTGCAGAAAAAAATTTTGGAAAAAAAAAAATACCAAAAGTAGAAATATTTTATTCATTGAAAACATAAAAAGGAAATTTTAATTTTCTTTTTGCTACGCCATGTAACCATAATATTTAAAATTATATATGGTTTGAATTAATATCAAGTTTCCTTATTGTGTAATGTACAGACCAGATTTTTAACCAGATATTGTTTCGGTGATGAGGCATCGATTTCTTCGAGTTTGGATGAAAATATTGAGGTATTTATTACATCAGCAAGATTTTCAGTGACACCATCCATGACATTCAAATTTACAGGAGTTATTAGATTATTTACAATATTATCTTTATTTACACCTGTCTAAACTGGAAAGACCCTTGATCTCTTCCTGAAATTTTTGCCTCTAAACTTTACTCTGTCATCATTTGGTGTATCAATCAGTTAATTTCTGTATCTGTTCTTATTATCTTTGCTATATGAACATATGGTAGACCTTACTTAGAGAGTTTTCTAACATGCATTATGAATCCTAATAGAACACTTATTGACAGACGTGGATGATTGGATGCTTTCCTTCGCTGTACGCAACACAGTTACATTTATACTCGTATCACTACTAAGTCAAGTAAATCATTACTGGAAAAAGTGACTTTTAAAAGTCTAAACGGTAGTGTAGGGTATGGGTTAGATATATCACTTTGTTAACAGCTTTATGCGTTCACTAAAAAACTGGTTTCAATGCAGGCAAGAATTTCAACTAAAAAATATGTAAAGTCCATAAATGTAAAAGTAAATTAATATCTCCAAGCTCAATCTGTTTTTAGCAGTTTGCTATTAAGAAGTTGCATTGAAAATTTGGAATCCAAAATAATTGTCTTCAGGGGTAAGTAGAGTATACCGCCCAGTCTTGTACCCCTTCTTTGCCAAATGGTGTGGATTAAGTGCTGTCTGCATTGCCACATCTGCTCTGGGGCAATGAATACCGGTCTTCCTACTGTCATTGCTTGATTGACGAGTATATGATGCTCATATCGGTTTAATGCTTGTCTCTGTTGAGGGTACGAATATAACAGTTTCTTGGTTACTACATTGCCAACAGATATAAAGGAACAAACTCTGCTATCAACATAGAGAGGCTGCTCCATGTAAATGGCGTTTAAGTCCCAAGTTATGCGTAGAGGGTGAGCCTGCATCTTTAACGGCTCGCTTCTATGAGGCCACAAAACTGCTTTTTTTAAGGCAAAAATTTCATAATTGATAGGTAAAATAACAATCTGAGCTGACATTTGTGGTCTTTGCAGTGACTTTTCTCATGTTGAATCATTACTCTCATCAGTTCATCAGCTGATATCTTGGCAGTTTGTGAAACAATTCTTAATCCTTCCATAAGTTTGTCTGAGTTTATTAAACTTGGTTATATTCCTATCAGTAGTAAGGACTTGTCTTTTCGCATGCATGGCCTTGCAGTCTTTGTACATGGCAATCTGCCTGTAGCTCGAAAATTATCTCTTGAAAACACCAATAAATCGTGCATTTCTTTATTATCTCTTCGACAGATGACCAGTTTTCTTTTATACCATTCTCCTTCCACACAGCCCTACATTTTAATCAATTCTAAAAATATTGAAATGGTTCTAATAATTCACCCATTTGCTAATATCTTTGAGGAATTCAATGTCCACTACACTGCTTGGCTACCTTTCTCTAGAACTGCTAGACTTTCTGGTTTTATCGTAAATGCAGTCATCAAGTGGGCTCGAACTACCTTTTCACTATGGTCTTATACCTATAAGACCGTAGTGAAAAGATAGATAGATGTGACTCCTTTGTTTAGTTTACTTTTTTTGTATGATTTTTTTTAAATATGATGCTTGTATATTTATATATATATATATGTATTATTTCATGTTTATTTAAATTGTTGTATAGGTGATTTTTTGATCGTCACTGGTAAATAAATCATTACTTGCTCTCGTTATTTCGGCTCCTTAAACCACTGCGCCACGGAAACCACATTTAAACTAATGGTTTTCTCTAGCAATTCCAGCCACAATTCTTTATCGCAACCGTTATTTTCATATATTTCAGGGCATTAGTTGTGATGAGAACAGATATCTTTGTACCTGTAAAAGACTCATTGAGGAGGCTAAACGCTCTTACTAAAGCCAGGTCCACAAGCATCGAGTCACTCAATCTATCGGATCTCAAAAGTAAATTTTTGATCCCTTATTGCTAAAAATAGAGCAGAACTTTTTGCTAACTTGGCTCATCTCAATATAACAGCCAAAATAATTAAATATGTTATAAACATCACTGAAAACCCAAGAACTTTGTATTATAAACGGTGAAAATGCTAAAAAATGCATTCCATAAAAAAGAAAAAAGATTCTATTTCAACTTACCTACCCACTTTGGTATCGGAAGTTTCCTTTATTGAAATTAAAACTAATTCTTTTATTTATTTACCACGGCAGTGGGTGATCGTCGGAAGTTGTTGCTTTGAAATGGTTGTTTAAACTTAGGTTAGAATTTTTATTATCTTTTTGATAGCGTTATTCTAAGTTTATTATTGCAAACAATTGATTGCACCCTCTCCTTTTTATTCTGTGTCGAGGGACATTGATACTAGACCTGTTTACTCTGATTTTTTCGAAGTGCTCTGATCAGATGTGCCTGTTACAAACACATCTAAATACGAAATTCAAAAAAAAAAACTAAAAAATCCATATTCCATATTCATTTCACTATTTTTGACTTTGTTTTTTATTTATTTATTTTTTTTTTTTTTTTGTGCTTTGTGCATTCCTGTTTTTATTCTCAACATTCATTTACTTGTATTTTCGCAAATTTTACTTTAAATAGGTTAAATTTATATTTTTTAAGTTATTTTATTTTTAGTTTAGATCTGTTAAATAATCTATATCGTCTGTTAAGTAATCAAATTGATTTCTCTGCAACTTCTCACACTCGAATAATTTAAACACATTTCTACAAAAACTTCAGAAGAATTGGTGCATTAAATTACATTTCCTAATTTTCCTGAAACTTTTTATGCTATCATTACCTGATAGTATCGAGTCTAATCTTGGACCTATGCAATATGATATAGAAAACTTTATGTAAGAACATCAGCAATAGTGGCTTCCCTTTAGGCAAAAATAGTTACACTTCATCCATTTTAATGTAAACAGCATACTACCAAAAATTGAATATTTAAGAAGGATTGCAATTATTTCAAAACATTCGGTCATTGAAATTACTGAAAGTCGGCTTGATTAGCTCCATAGTTGACAGAGAAATTTAACTTAGTGGATACTTAATTTTAAGAAAAAACAGAAATAGATCTTTTGGTGTTGCCATTTGTTACATCAAGGATGATCTTAATTTTAATATTACACCCACAAATGACATTGAAAACATATTTGTTGATATTCTTCTCCCTCGTACTAAACCATTTACAGTGGGCATAGTTTACAGGCCACTTAATATCAAAAATCAATAAAATTTTTGAGCTTTTAGCCGATAATCTTTAGAAAACATTTAAAGATATGTCAGTTACCATGGCCTCCTTAAAATGCCCGAATTATATCTTGCTGAAATCGGGAAAAAATAGAAGGCCATTAAATTAGATTAGAAACTGTAATGGTGAACTCACTTAACAGAATAAAAATGTAAGAAACATTTTATATTCCTTTAATTGGTATGCCCAACCACGACTAAAAAAATTACCATTTATATATAATATTATTTATTGAGTACCCATCTTCCTCATCTGTTATTTTTTATTTGTTTAATCATACCCGGGTAGCTCAGTTGGTAAAAGAACTGACTCTCAACCGAAAGGTTCGGATTCAAATCCGGGTATCGCCCGCCCAGCGTATGAGTAGCATCCGATTCTGTGCGATAAGTTTGTGGTTGTCTGGCCTAGCGGTTATTTACCGAAAGTTCAAATGGGAGCTTTAAGTACGCCAGAACAAAACCCGTGTTAACCTTCTGAAATAACAGCTTGAGGCTAATTGTTGGACCCAAGTTTAAAAATATAGATTCGAAATACGTTCTTTCTCTTAAAACATTTTAAAAAGAAATATATCCAAACTCTGGAGATCAAGAAAAAAAAATAAAGACTAATAAAATCTCAAAAAGCGATTCTTACAATATATATTGATTCATCTATTCAACTTGTTAAAATATCAGCACCCAGAAAATCACCAACAAAGAGAATTTTTCTGGGGGAAAAATGATTGTAATGAGCCAAGAAAATGAGTCGTATAAAAGTGCTATTTGTTTTATGTTACACTTAAAAGCAAAAGATATTTTAGTATCGCTAAAGCAGTGCCTGTTGTAAAATTAGACAGTGAGTGACTAAAAGCAGAAATACTAAATTTTATTGAAATTTTGGTCGAAAAAACTTTCATATCAAAACTGTCATTTGAGAGAGCCATGCATTAATGTATCTTTGCATTTTCAAAATTACTAAACGACGATGGGGAAAGTCCTGAAAGTTTATATATTTAAAAAAATTCCAAAAAGGTTTGTCTATTTTATGATGCAGTTCATCTTATATTTAAAACATTCGAAATCACTTGCTGAACAAGAAAAGATTTTTGTGGTTTTTGGGATGATATTCATGTAAAATCTTGTGAAAATCCTTGGAAGATCTAAACCTAACCTTCGTGATCCAATTTTTGTTTAAAGCAAAGTAATAAGTTTGTTTTTAACCATTTTCAAATTATTAATACTTTTAAGAATTTTTTGGAAATCTTTCAACCAATCTTTCAAATCTCCTTCCAAGAGCATCAAATGTTTATGATAGTCAAACAACGTTAAATTTTTATGGCCAAATGAACATTTCGAACAAGTTTTAACTCTCAAGGGTCACTGAGGATGTGGTTAAAAACATGAATAATTATCTAGAACTAAATAAGTCACCTGGGTTGGATGAATTATCATCTATGTTCTTTATGAACGGATGTGCTTCTATTTTGAAACCACTCACACAGATAATAAATCTTTCAATCACAATTCCAGAAGATTGCAAATTAGCTAAAAATGCTCCGTTATTTAAATAAGAGAGCAAGACAAAACAACAAAACTACAGGCCCATATCGTTATTGTTAATTGCATCCAAGATTTTTGAAAAAACTATGAAAGTTCAAACTAGAGAATTCATTAAAGAAGAGAACATTATATATACATTTCAATCTGGATTTCGAAACGGTTTTTCGACAGACACATGTTTGTCATATATTCATTTACAATAGGTTATGAAAAGGGATGTGACACTAGAATGGTCCTTATAGAACTCAATACTTTGCTTGAAATTGAAATCCATGCGTCTTTCGGAGAATGCGGTTTTCTGGTTCAAGTCTTATCTCTCAAATAGAAAATTTATAATGAGAGCTCATAAAGAGCTTTCTGATGAAGTATGAGTGAACTATAAAGGTGTGCTCTATGCAATGCTCTGATATAACCTCACATTGACTATACATGTTCTGCTTCATGTTTAGGCCTCAACGAATCACATGAAATCCGTTTGAAAACTGCATAAAATAAATGTATAATATTTTGTCTAAATATGAATAGTCGTGCCTACATTGGTACTGAGCAGTATAGAGCCATAAATGCCTGTTGATAGGAGGTTCAATCTGTGTATTGCTGCACATACGTTTAAATTTTGCAGTAGACCTGAAAATAGAAGAATCCCTCACCTCAACAACCATCTAAGGTTAGATAAACTTTTAAAAATATCCACCATGGGAAAAAATTGTCTGTCATCAAAAGGCTCATTTATATTGAGCAGCCTTTCTAATTAAATAAAATCCATCACAAACTATGAAGTTTTTAAGCATAAGATCAAGGAAACATTTTTTGGTTCTCTGGATATAGTTCGTAGACCTAATAATTATAGACTATAATTTTGTAAAAAAACAATTGTTTTTTTATTTTTCGTTTCGGCATACTTATGTTTCGGCAGAATCAATCAACAAAACACCAACTCCTATTACTCAGTATTCCACTAGGGCAAGCTTACAAAAGCATGATTTGCATTTAGGAGTACCAGTTATCTTCTCTTCTTTACTGAACTGGTATTTGAAGTGGAAAGCTTTCCAACGAGAATCCATCATTTGGTTTTCCACAGCGTGACACTCACATTGGAGGTCATCGATGTGGTTCGTCCAATATCGTACTTTTTTTTAACTGGTTGCCAGTATTGGCATGATTTTTGTTACGTTTACATGTTTCGTGTGAGAATTCATAGAAGCAGGCAAATCTACTTGATCACCTTCTAGCAAGTGAAGGAAAACATCCCACTCCACATCACCACCTTTCTTTGGAGGTGCTGAACGTAAATCATTTAGAAACACGGCTGGAGCAGTATCCACTCCAACTCAACCAAAAATTGAACCTGTAGGAATCAAGAAATTTGTTAGGAAAAGTATACATATGGGATAAAAGAGGAACGTTTTTCCACAATCAGCTGGAATGACTAAAATAAGGTTTCTGTGTTTACCCTGTCCAAGGTGTATCAATCGTTCAAGGGAAAGTGAAAATTTTTCTTTATCTATAATATTTTTTTAAGGATGTTAAGTGCACACTTTAAACATTGGTTTTTGCACAACAAGGTTCTCGTGCACGTGATCATGCTATCTCATTGCGAGGTATATTTTATTGTTTGATAGTTTTTATCAACATTTCAATATTCCAAGCATCTTCGAGTAACTTGCTCCTCGTCTTCCAATTTAGGTGGAAAACGAATTCAGCTAATGCAGGAACACCATCGCCTTTACATTCTTTTGCAACTGTCATTAACTTGTTTTCGTTGTGTGTGCATTTTTGCAAATAAAAATTTAGCAACATCGACCTTGGTGATCTTTGCATTTTTATTGCTTGGCTTTTTCAGCATTGGAGCGTTTTCACTTTTCTCTGTAAGTTTGGTTGGCAGTTGCTGCCGGGGTGGTTTGACCGATCATATTCAGGTTTTGGTGTTTTTAAAGACAGTTCCCGTGATAATTATTATTATCAATCTTGGTGACGTATCGGTATGCACCTGCATGCATACCTACCACTGTATATTTTGCAAAATTTATCTCTATACCCTATGTTGCATGCGGTTAATTTTTGCTGCTTTCCATCTCATTGTGGGGTTCAACTTCAAGTCGTCACGGGAGTGATACCCACCGGTTATGTGTGCTGCCTTGCTGCACACGAAATACTCAACGCAGTTTCCTCCAAAGGCTGACACGCATGCAAAAGCAAGTTTGCCACTTGTAGGAAATATATGATGGTCAATTCTTGAGTAAAGGCTCGAACCAAGCGTGGCAAAAACAGAGTCTTTCAAAAGAAACGTTTGAGTAATGTTGTGGTTAATGATGTAGAGGATGTGGATAATGTAAATAATGGCTCAATGCTAAATTTGTCTAATAAAAATATTGTTAATTACTTTAAAATCTTACTTTTATTGGTTATTATATTTTAAAATCTTTAGCCCTTACATAATCAAATCAACTGGAAGATTTTTGGAACATCCAAGCTTTGGAAATGCATCTGGTTCAATCTGACTACACTCTTTAAATGTGCTATATGATTGTCTGCTGTAGTTTGCAAATTTACCTACTTGATCAAATCCAGTTAATATGTAGTAACCCAGAAGGGCTGCATCGTGCCTTCATCTAATATCTTCGTAAGCCTCGTGAACATCAATATTGCTTAACTTTTCACCAGTACTTGTCTTGGAACTAATTTGATTGCATAGTTGCCTCAAATTATCAAAAAAAAAAAAAACCAAAATGTCTATATCATGAGATGCGATTGTCAATTCGGTAAAATAAATAAATCGAGTTAACTCCGTTGCATAAAAATTCATCAATGTGTCTGCTTTTTCTTAGCAATGTTCTCGAAGGAACTCTTCAAATCCAACTACATTATATTCGCATTTGCTATCATAAACAACCTTAAACTGTGTACCTTTTTGAGCAAATTTTTTACGGTTTTTTTTCCAAGAAACACAGTTAATTGTTATTTTACGCTTGAAAGAAACGTCTTTAAATCAACTTTTTCAATGTTAGTTGCAGGGAAAATCTCCAAGTCAACCCATACGCCTCCAGCTCTAAGATTACGAGTTATTTGCTTTAATGAGTTTCTAACATCATATTGGTCAAATACAAGATACACAAGGTTAAATCCATCCGAATCATAATCAAGTCTTCAAATCTTTGGTTCTCTTTATTTTATTAACTAATGCCACGCCATCGAACACGATAGCTTTTGAAGTTGGAGGATCATTCTCAACAAAGGCATGTGTAATGTTTTTATGTGACTCTTCAACGACGTTCTCTTTCATTAACTTGGTTTTTTCATTCAATACCATGCATAACGGCAGATTTATCTTCACATGGTAAAGACTTGCCTTAAGAGCTATATAGTGATCTTGAAACAACTGAAAATTCGTGTTTCCCAAATATTTCTTGTAAGTTTATCTCTTTCTATTTTCTTGAAACAATAATAAATTTCGAAATTAAACCGTATTCTTCTTTTAGCTTAATTGTTTTACCAACTTTTACTGACACGACTTTGTAGATTGTAGAGTTTAAAGCTTTTAATTTCCGATTTGGTAATTTGTCCTGCACGCTTTTGCTACCAATAATTCTCTTCTCCATAAACTATAAGTAGGATATGTCTCCTTCAGATGCGTGTTCAAGCATACCGTATTCAGCAGAACTGATGAAGTTATGGACAGAATTGCATGCATCAAAAGAAACATCAAATTCTTTAAAGACTTTATTTAACCTCTCTGTGTTATTCTTTAATGAAAAAATACTACTTACTGTTAATTGGTAATGTTCAATCCTTTTATATTTATGTCAACTAACTGTGAATTTATTAACAATCTTTTTCAATTCCGTAGTCTCGAGAAAAAAACGCTCCAAAGCATCATCATGACACGTAAGTCCTGTTATACCACCACTGACTTTCATGGCACGGCTCTCTTGTTCCATTCCGTGATCAGCATCGATTGAAACAAATGGAATTTGTGATTTATTAATGCAGAAGTTGCCTTGCTCCATAAAATCCCAAAAATCTGGATCCTTTCGTTTTAATTCGTACATTTCTGCGAGATACACAGTCAGAATCTGAAAAGCTTCGCTTACATTGACAAATTTTGATCTGAAAAATACCCTTTAACCTAGAGCATTTGCTCAATTCTGCAAATTTCAAAACATGCTATTTTTTCTAAAAGTATATTGTGGACTGTTTATTGAAAACTATATGTAAATCTATGAGAATCTTTCCAGTTAATCAATAACCTAGAAACAGCTCAATTGGTAAGGCTAGATAAGTTGCCTCATCCCTTAAAAAGATTGCAGTTTAGCGATCGACTTCGGTTTGATCTTATTTAATATTTTCATAGTTTTTAGTATTGCTTCTTCAGTTTTATATCTATAATTTTATAGTATGGTGGTAAATAAGTCTTTCTGAATTTTTTGAAGAGTTAGAGACTATAGACACTAAATTGTCTGCCTGGTTGGGAAAAAGTTTTTCTTCACATTTTATCATGGGCTTTTTGATTCAGTCAAATATTTTATTTACAGATTATGTTTGTGAAATATCTGATTAATTTTTAAATGGACCTCTACTAGAAGTAAGACAGAACTTTTTTGCTAAGCTGTTCAGCAGAAACTATACCCTTGATGGTTCTGGACACATGTTGCCTGACTTTGCACCTATGACTGACACTAACTTGACTCTAATATCTCTAACATCTCAACATTACAACCAAAATGGTTGAAAATGGTTTCACTGCTCTAGATCTTTCTAAAGCTATTAACTTTGATGAAATTTTTTTAATTCTATTATAAAAGTGCTTTCCAGAACATCCTCCTATTATCAATACAGGTTGTTTAAGAAGTGTATCGTTTAATATTTTCCCTCTTGTTGGAAGTTAGCATCTGTTGTACCAGTATTTAAAAATTCTGATGAGCAATCCGACCTTTGTAATTACCTTCCTATCAGTCACCTGTGAGTCAAAATTAAAATCTTCGAATCATTTAACTCATGTGTTCTTCACTTATTGTTGCTCAATCCGTTTTCTGATCATCGGTATGGTTTTCGTTCTGGAAGGTTCCATTGCTGATGCTCTGACTGTCGCCTGTGAATGTGTCTATCAATCTCTTGATACTTGCGGTGAAACCATGGTAATTGCACTCAAATCCTCTAAGTATTTGGAAAGGTTTGGCAAGCTGAACTTCTCCATAAGATGAACTCATGTGGTATCTTTAGTGAAGTTTCTAATATCATTAAGTCTTTTGTGTCAGACAGAAAAATCAAGGTGGTTCTCGATGGCTACATCTTCAAACTGTTACTCTTTAAATTCTGGTGTCCGTCAAGGTTCTTTTCAGGGAAGAACTCTTCTTCTTATTTTCGTTAATGAAATGCCTGATAGGATTTTTGGCAAAATTTGAAACTTGTGTATTATTAATGCTTTGATAAGGCTAAAATAGCAGCTTATTTGGAAAATGATATTGATATATTGATAACCTCGTCATAGTACTGTTTACATTCAAAAGTAATGATGTGACAATCTGTATCTGCAGTTCGTATAACAATATTCGATGAAGATTGTACCAATGACATAAAAAACATACGACTAACTGCTTCTTCATGCGTTGAGTACAATTTCTGGGCCTTTTTCCTCGAATAACGGATACATCAACAACTTAAAATTTGTAGCATGTATCGTTATGATTAGCAAATTAAATATTGGAGCACATATATCTTCTTTCCAACTTGAAAAATAATGAGGAGCAATACTAGAGATTCTTTGAACTTGGGATTTCTTAGCTTCGCTAAGTAGATAATATTTAGTGGGCGTTTTGACTTTCTCCTATTACTTGGTATGAGACACACCCTGTTTGGGTTGTCCTTGATGTTCTCTCAACATCTTTTATCGATGGTTGTATCCATTTTTCTGAAAAGATGTGCACAACCAGACCATCTCATTCCATTATACTTGCTAGTAGGTGCCGTGCATCGCCGCCAAATGTGACTGGTAAAATTAAATACAAATGATGTAAAAACATTGCGTCAATTATTGCAACATCTATAAGAGGTGGTTATTGACTTCCAACTTTTGATTCTAGGTACTATAAATTACCAATATAGGTGTCTTGTGGAGAATTCCATCTACGTGACAAAGAGACAATAGCAGTGGAGTTAGGGATATCTCAAAATCTCTGCCATGTTACTTTTTTTCTCAAGGGACATGTATAAAATACTTCCAAAAGAATTACTCAGCAAACAAACAACTTTTCCATCTGTCTTTTTAATTTTCTATCTGCCTGTTTCAGTTGTAAATGTCTTCAGCTACTGTTCCTTGATAAGTGCTTCAAACCTTGAGGCACACTCTTCAACAAACGTCCACCTTGCTTCAGCACCAGTTTTTTCCAATGTTCAACAAAACATTTTCAGTATCTTCAGTCGCAGCTGTCCCACTTCCAAGGTTGTAAAGCTGCTTTTACCAAGGTTTTCATTGAATGGTTTCATTGTGTTTTTCAGTATTAACTTAACTCTTTCCAAAGCCTTGTTATCACATTTTATTTCGTACTTTTGCAAGTCTTTTGTTGTTTCCTCCTTATTGGAAAGACCAAACTCCTCAAAAATACTTCAAATGACGTTTGCAGATTTTGCTTCTAATGAAAAAAAAAGTCATCCTTGGACCAATATTTCACATCCATTCATTTTCCGTCTAACCCATGCTGGCATGAGAAATTGATGTAAAACTGTATGAGAAGATTCAATATATGCGACCCACCAAACTCTTTCATGACATTTTCAAAGGCTTTCAATAGGGTCATCTCTATTTGAAAAGAGTCTAAGTGTACGAAAATTGTATTTGTAGAGCGACCTTAGCGATTGCTAGGTCATATGTTACAGCTATAGAACCACGTTGATATTCTTTTGCGATTTCCAATAATCTTCTCGTCTTCTTTACGACCACTGAATTTGAGGTAGGAGATTGATTTATCTTAGGCAAATACAAATTCTTTTGACTTTGTTTAATCTGTAAATCTCTCTGTGAATTTCATCCTACCCACATAGGCGTTAAATTGTTAGGATTAGTAAACACATCGATTATCCACATCATATCTTTAAACAATGCATCGTCCAGTCTTGCATTTGGCATCTCAGTTGGTAATCTTCTATGATCGTTTTCAGGTAAAAGCAATGCGTCTTTTATTTTATTTATTTTTTCGATAAGGTTGAATATTTAGCCCAGAAGGCTCAAATGTTCGTCCACTTCTCTTCTTACCATTTCATTTGTTTTCAGCATCAACATATTGTTCAAATAGGATTTGAGCAGTAATAGCCATTTCTACTTGAGGTACTTGGTAAGCAGTGCACACATTGTCGTGTAGGGTATCTTTACTGCTGTTTGTCTCCAAAAATCGGTCGTAATTGTCCCAGGGTACCCCTGTTTTAACGGGACTTAGCGAACTTATTCCAAAAGGTGTACCTAAATTTCACTTTCTATCTTCAAACGTCATTTCAGTTTCCATCTCAACAACAGTGTGATAACTGGAACAATGGTAATAGCCGTTTATTAATTCGATGACTTTTCGACTGCCAGTCCTAGTTGACGGTGCTTTCTCTTCCCCGATTTCAAAAAACAAGTGTCTTCCTATGCAGGAAGTTCTTCTTGTTATTGCAGTAGGGTGTCTTCTATAATCTGGTCCAAAAATAATCTTGAAACTCTTGCATTACCTCTGGCACATCAACTTAACTTTCAATATCTTCAATTGTCAAATTACATAGCAGTGACTTGATGCGTCTTCTGCGTCCATAATGGCTCACCGTAAAAGAAACTTTTCTGACTTGCTAATAATTGTTTAAGACTGGAATGTTTCTTCTACAGTCATTTCCGTTCTGAACAGGATATCTCCTTTTATTGATTTTGCTGAACTAATTTTTCCATCCATCTGCTTTTTATTCTTTTCATGGTTTTTGTGAAGAAGCCGTAGTTTCGAAGAACTATGCTTGATAGTAGGCATTTACATCTGTCATAGGCAGAGCTTGTCGTTTCATGATCACATTTTCCTCAAGGAAGTATTCAAGACTATCAAAAGTTTTTTTTATGTAACTCTCGTTCTTTATGCCAACCATTCTTATTCTGATTATCACTATCGCTGCACTGTTTCACATACCACAAGCTTTACATGTGTAAAGTTGCAGCTATTTACTTTATGAGTTGACGTAGCATTAAGCCTTCGAAGTGACGTCACCGAAATAATAAAAGCCAGCTGACCTGCCGTTATCCTCAATTTTTTTGGCAAGCTTCTTGACCAAATGAAATGACATCACATAAGCTCTCTCTATGCCGAAGCTCCAGCCGTTTACTCTATGGGTTTAGTTGTCGCAAATTTTTGGGTCCATACCCCCGGATTTTTTGGTAAGCTACAAAATTATTTAAAATCATTTAACAAGTTCTATAAGCCATGCAAGTTATGTTCATTTACAAAATTGGTAATGTTCATGTTAAAATCTGGGCGCGTTTAGCGGGGTCCATTGGGAACCAAACCTCACCTAAAGTTCTAAATGGTTTAACTGATACTTAGCGTCCATAAGTATTATCAAACCTTCTGTGCTAAATGGGTTATGCAAATCTGTCAATGGTTCATAGACTAACTACTTTCGTTAAGTGTAACTGTCAAGAAGCCGAGAAAATCTGTACTACTTAAAGAATGTCCCAGTTAACCGAAAATCTATATACCGTAAACCCTCGATTAAGCTCCGCATTTTTTTACAATGGCTTTTGATTGAGCGCCGCATCTCACACTGAAAGGCGAGGCTTATTCGAAAAACTGCAGCGATTAATTGAGGCACGACTGGAAATTGGGTTTTAGAAGTTAAGTTAGAGGGACATTAAAAAAAAGAAAAAGCATTTTAGTTGATCAATATCTGGTCATCTTTTTCGTAACTAATCCCTTCGAGGAAATTGAGTTGTATGTTGAAGAATTTCGTTTTATGAATAATCGTCGCCCTTGATTAAAGGCCGCACTAAAAATCTTGAGTTTTGAATAAGTGCCACGGCGCTTAACCGAAGATTTACTGCAAGAGGGATTTTTATTACTATTTTCAACGACATATCTTTTTCAAGTTAACAGGTAAATTATAATGATCGATGAATTAATAGAAATGAAGTCATTTCCAATTCCGCTAATCTTTAGGCTTTTTTGTCACCCTCAGCAGCTCGACAGTGCCAACCACCATCGAATAATTCATTCACGTATTAATGGATTCACGTAATTGGGAAGGGTTTGGATTAACTAAAACTTTATAAACTCCAGATTACGAGTTCTCCTCATCGTCGGACTCGTGTTAGCATCAATAGGTAAAAAGTCAACCGATATATCCTCATCAGATAGTGGCTCCTGTCGTCAAAGGTATGTCATCTATTTGAAACAACCTTCGCCGATGTTTTCATTGGATGATCCTCTTGTTGATGCGTTTGAATCAACTATTTCTTTTTAAGCCAGTTTGATAGTGTCTGCTTCGGGATGCTGTTTTTTTTTTTTTTTGTTACGAAAGCACACGAGTTGCCTTTGTCAACTTTAGTATTTTCTACATTTCAGTAATTGATTTTGAATCCAGTTTTTTTTTTATATCCTAATTTCGACATTCTACCAATAACCATCGTCCTGTCATGCGTTTAACCCACAAATCAACACATTAAAAAGTCTCTACATATTGTTTGAAAAACCGCTTGTATTGTTTTTCAGTGGAGTGTCTCTCGGGCCCATTACCGAAAACTTTTTTCTACCCTTATAAAAATCTAATGAACCGGTGTACAAAGAATAAACGTTAAGGACGAACGAACGAAAATATATGGGTGAATTCATTGCCATCGCTCCGCCGGGGTCCAAATAAATGGAAAAATTAACAAGGAAAAACACAGCATATTAAAATAATGTATTTTATTAACGGCCGATATTTTAAATCACAGACGTAAAAAATAACAAACAGATACTCTTAATGAATACTTATTAAAATATACCGAAATTTAAGTAATATTTAATACAAAAAGATATTTTTAGTATTTATATCTCCACTTGAAGTAATTTTACGAACATAAAAATATCATTTCTAGTAAATTTAAGGTAGAAATGTTTTTTTAAATTCACGCGTAAAATTTTTCTGATTTGGCGATTTGAAAAGTTAGTTTCATTTTTATATTAACCTTTTTTTTTGAACCAACTCGCTTTTTGAAATTTTTGATGAGAACAGTTTTGTATGATGATCGAACACAAAATATTTGGTTTTATAAGTAACGCTGGTAAGACATTCTCTGGGTTGGGAAATACTTTATTCTCAAATAGTCAAGGAGTAAATAACAAAGACGACAGTAATGCTAAGATTTAGACTGAACCGATAGTTCAATTAACTTCTGTGATACTCAGCAGCACTGCTTCCTTTAAGAGAAAATAACAGCGTGAATAACGAACCCAAGATTGAATCTTCCGATCCAACAATGATTTTTTATTTAAAAAAATATATTTTTTTACACGGCTCGAAAACTCCTCAAATACCGTTTATTTTTGACTGGTCACATCTTTGCAGTTGTCAAAAATTTCCATAAAGTTCTCAGCGGTGGACATATCATCGAATTTCACAGCATACTGCCCATGATCAGTGTTGAATTCAAATATGGTTTTTGATTCAGGAGGCATAGTGAATTCGTTACCTGCAGCTATTGTTTGTTTAAATCTAACTTCGTCAGCAGTATTTACCATTGCTGTATAGTTTATAAATGTCGATTTATCCTTTACTACCTTGATGTTTCCTTCACAATCTTCTTCATACTCTTCCGTATCAGCTGATAATTTAAACAAGAACCCATGTGCATCGAATAGAGTATCTACGTTTAGCAGTGGTGGGAAGGATACGTGTAATGAAGATGGAGAGCAGACAGTATGCTTTACTTGATACGAATCAGGATCAGGTTGATGAGGAGAAGTGTCCAGATTATTGAGCTTGCCTTTGTCTACATAGTTATAGAAAGTCTTAGGCAGAAGATATTTATGTTTCATCGGTGAAACGTCTGCAACCTTTTCGTACGTAATAATTACATCACTCTCATCACGCGATGTTGTTTCACACCTCGAAAAACTAAACGAAATTTTATATTATTTTAAACTATACGGTGGATCCACGAGTACATGATTTTTTTAAACCTTAAATATAAATTTTTTTGGTTTCACAGATCATAGATTTTCATTAAAAAACAATCATAGTAAGATATATATATATATATATATATATCTTACTATGTATATCTTATTTATTCATATATATATGATTTAAGTTTAAAAAATTCACAATGGCCGACATACTGTTTCAATGGGAGCTGCCAGAGGTAATGAAAATAAATGTCCTGGATAGTTTCAACACCTTTGAAACAGAGAATGATTTACGAAAAGATATCCTCAATGAAACACCGGTGCCTAAAAACGTACACGAGATGAAAAATCTCGATACTCATCTCCGGGAGGCGCTGAAAAACAAAAACAAAGCGCAATACATCAGCTAAATATCAAGCTGGAAAAAATGCAAAACAAAAACAGAGCTGTTTTGGACCCTCTATTGAAACTAACCTAGTGCCTCAAAAAGGCAACCATGGAAGAATACCAAGAAGGGCTTCATCCAATAGAGGAAACCGTCAAATTGGCATAAAAGTCAATTTAATGGTTGGACAAACCAACGCGGCAATAAATTACCATCGTCGACGAAATGCTCTTTACGGTTTGATATCTAATCCTGCTCAAGCAAAAGTTATTTTGAAAGAGACAACTATCGACCCCAAAGAGGAGTTTATTGTTTGGAAAGCCATTCAAGGTAAAAATGTTAGATAAAACAAAAAAAAAAAAAAAGAATCTCACGCGATGTTCGGTCATGCAAAACGAAAGATCACAAACAACAGATGACCATTTTGAAAAAGCCTGCCTTGTCGAACAACGCCTACGGGGGAGGGCATCTAAACAAACCGTATTTCGTTAACAAATTCAACGGAAACTGCAATAACAAGCGAAAATCTCAAGGTAAAAAATTTATTTCAAATTAAACAACCCATTTTCAACAGCTCTCCAAAGCTCATTCAATTAAAAGTTTACAAAGTTTGTTTTAGATGACGTGTACAACTACAAAGTGTTGTGCAGAATAAAACAACGCAATCTACACATGTCTTCTACTGGCTACTTCCTGTTTGAATTCCCCATAAATTGTAACATTAATTATCTTATACATAATACAAGATAAGAAGGAGAGCGATCTAAGCTCCAGATTTTCTAGGGTTGGGAAATCGAGGCAATACGGTATTATACTTTCTATTTTAATCATAAAATTGAAATTACAATGCGGGCACTTCGCGCCCTTTTGCAATTTGATAATTTTATATTATCTTACCTTTCAGTTGTTTTTGCGAATCTGTTACCAATAGATACAGATGGTTTGTGGTAAAACATTTTCGGAAGAATCAGTTGTTTAGTTTTCTTCTTTAACTCTTCATCAATATAGGGTTCATAAGTTATTTCAACTTCGCTATCAGCTAAATCTTCACGCTCATCCTCAAGATCAGATAAAATTTCAATCACTTCTACAGCCTTATCATGATTATCTGCAGACGTAACCGATTTGTAAATTCTTAAAAATTCAATGGCACGCTCTTCAAGCTTGAAACGTACTGCAAACATTTGCTCTTTTGGATCACCGTCCGATATATCCGAGCTGGTTTTCCAAACATAGGAGTTTTTACTCGAACCCATTGGCTTTATAGACATTCCTTTAATAAGCAAGTGATTAGCACACAATTTTTGAGTATGATCACGTCGCAGCAATAACCTGCAGTGTCCATTCTTTTTATGTTTTAATATTCTCAATTCACCAATTCCTCTTTCCTTCCACTGCTTCTCAAAACGGAACATTTTTGAACGTTCACTAAATATAACGTCTTCCTCCTCCTCACCCGTTGATTGGTTAACTTGGTCAAGTGACACTAATGGAGCGAATTCTGCATCGCAATCAGCACCCTCTACATGAATAGATGTTTCTGGAGACTTGACTATGACTGATACTTTCTTTGAAATTTTTGGAGGTGTTTTTTCAGTTTTGTTAAACTTTGGTGTTTCAAATTTAAATGCAAATGATTGGTCACCAAATATGGACGCAGCTTGCTCAGTCTTTTCAGGTTTTGAGTGAAGGTCTTCAACGCTACTAGCTGCAGATAAGTTTGGGGTATTAGTAATACCAAATGTGAATTTAAAATCTCCGAAACCTTTCGGAACCCACACAGAGGTAGGGTTTGCTGTGTTTTTGCTAGAGTAAGAAAAGTTAATAGGAAGTCCAGTAGGAGGTGGCATTAATTCAGAGTCAGACTTTTCAGTTTTGTTCTGTAATGATGAGGCATCAACTCTTGGTGGAGAAATTCCTTTACCAGAAGGTAATGACCGCCCAAATGCAAAAGCTGAGTCGTTTTTAGGGGTGGTTAACATCGTTTCAGCTTTTGTAGGGTTATTCATATCGGTATTAGTAGGATTAATTGATTTCTCAAATAACACAGATTTAGTTTGGCTGATCTGCTTGTTTTCTGGATTAATTGACTTTGAGCTGATAGTATTGGAGGTAAATGAAAGTGTCTGACCAGCAGAGTTTTTGTCTGGAGCGAAATTTAGTGGCTGTACTGTGTTCGGATCTAAACGAACAACTGGCGCCTTTTGTTTTAACGCATTGCATTGTCTACAAAAATGCCTGCTACTATTGTTTTTAGCGAGGCAAGCTGGACATTCCCATGTATTAGGATCAGATTCAAAACTTTTAGGAGCATCAATTGATTTGGGAAAAGAAGGTAGTAGTGCTGGTGCATCTGCAGAGGGTTTATTCGTGAGGGTAAAAGGAGAAAACTTACATTCCTGAGTAGGTTTTGCACCAAGACTAAATGAGGTAGAACTATCCATTTCAGGCTTCGAGCCAAATGAAATACCAGCAGAAGAAATACCAGATGGTGCACCAAACACAAATGGAGAACTATTACTCAAAGTTCCAAAAAGGTTTGTACTTGGTGCGCCAAATGTTGAACCTTTTTTGTCAAATTTTAATAGATTTGATTGTGCGGTATTATCTATCAAGATAGATGCGTTAGAGTTAGGAGTTGCACAAGCCACGCATTTGGAAACACTACCTTCATTTTGTACTAGACATATGCTACATTCCCAATTTCCTTCTTTTTGAGCAAATTTTGATTTAAAGTCCAAGATATTGGCTGCAGCTTTTGGTTCGACTTTTTGCGAAAAGGTTTTTGTAGGTTTACATTTTTCAAAACAGTCTTTGAATTCGGTCGCTATTTCACATGTTTTAAACTTGGCAGCAAATTGTGAAGCCTTTGTTTCACCATCTGAAATATCACCCTGAGTAAACCAAGACCATGCTTTATTCGATTTATTCATTGGCTTCAATTCAATGTCTGAAGTAATCATATGATTTGCGCACAGTTTATGGACTTGTTCTTGTCTCATTATGACACGGCATTTTCCAGTACCTTTATCTCGAGTAAGTCTAAGTTCACCGACACCTCGTTCTTTCCAAGTTTTAACGGTGCTATCAAATCGAAAAAGTTTTGAGCGATTTGAAAATATGATCTCATCATTTTCTTCACCAGTTGACAAATTTTCAACTTTGATGACTTGTACAATTGCTTCAACATGAATATCGCTTTCTTCCTCAAGGTGTGATGGAGAAGCTATATCTGTAACTTCAGGGAGGTTCCCCTTCTCAATTTGAGACATTATGTAACTTCCAGAGGTACTATGAGTTGGAGTAGCCACACTTGGTAAAGGAGGCTGCTCGTCAATTTTCGAAGATGCGCCAAATGAAAAAACAGATTTAGAATCATCACTGCCACTTTCCTTATTTGCACTAAAAGAAAATAAAGATTTTATACTTTCATTATTTTTATTCGATTGCATATCAAATGAAAACAAAGGCTTAGAATCATCAGCAGTCACATTGCCTTTGTTCACTACACCAAATGAAAATAATGGCTTCGTGGCTTCGTTAGTTGGTTGTGATCCAATAGAAGAGACTTTATCATTATTTTGATTTGTATCTAAAGAAGCTTGGGAAGTAAATGATGACGATTTATTAACATTTTGAAAATCGGTAGGGGCATGAGGGTTGTAAGTTTCACAAGCAACACATTTCTTAACAGTACTTTCATTTCTTATTAGACATGCACTACATTCCCAACTTCCTTCTTTTTGCACAAATTTTGATTTAAAATCTAAAAGATTGGCTGAAGCTTTTGGCGTTATTGGCTTTTGGACAGGAGTTTCTGAAGTGATGAAAGTTTTACATTTTTCAAAACAGTCTTTGAATTCGGTTGCTATTTCACAAGTTTTAAACTTGGCAGCAAATTGTTCAGCCTTTGTTTCACCATCTGAAATATCTCCATGAGTAAACCATGACCATGCTTTATCCGATTTATTCATTGGTTTTAAATCAATGTCTGAAGTGATTATATGGTTTGCGCACAGTTTATGGACTTGCTCTCGTCTCATTATGACACGACACTTTCCAGTGCTTTTATCTCGAGTAAGTCTAAGCTCGCCAATTCCTCGTTCTTTCCAAGCTTTACTACTGCGATCAAATCGGAAAAGTTTTGATCGATTTTTAAATATGACTTCATCATTTTCTTCACCAGTTAACAAAGTGTCAACTTTACTGACCTGTACAATTGCTTCAACATGAATATCGCTTTCTTCCTCAAGGCGTGATGGTGACGTCATATCTAAAACTTCAACAAGGCTCTCCTTTCCAGTTTGAGACATTAAGCCACCTCCAGAGGTACTATGTGTAGGAGTGGAAATATGTGACAAAAAAGGTTTTTCTTCAGTTTTCGAAGATGTACCAAATGAAAACAAATGATTAAAATTATTATCTTGTTTCTTTTTATTGTTTTCACCAAATGAAAATAAAGGTTTGTCGTTTTCATCAATTTTGTTTAATCCCGTACCAAATGAAAATACAGGCTTAAAATCAACATCAGGAACATTGTTTTTATTCGCATCACCAAACGAAAATATAGAGTTTATGGCTTCACTAGGTGGTTGTGTCCCAAATGAAGAGACTCCATTACTATTTTGATTTGTATTTGACGAAGTTTCAGATGAAAATATGGAAGATTTACTAAAATTTTGAAGGACATTAGGATTGGGAGTTTCACAAGCTACGCAATTGTTAACAGTACTTTCATTTCTTAATAGACATGCACTACATTCCCAGCTTCCTTCTTTTTGAACAAATTTTGATTTAAAATCTAAAAGATTGACTGAAGCTTTTGGCGTTATCGGTTTTTGGATGTGAATTTCTGAAGTGATGAAAGTTTTACATTTTTCAAAACATTCTTTGAATTCAGTTGCGATTTCACAAGTTTTAAACTTGGCAGCAAATTGTTCAGCCTTTGTTTCACCATCTGAAATATCTCCATGAGTAAACCAAGACCATGCTTTATCCGATTTATTCATTGGTTTTAAATCAATGTCTGGAGTGATTATATGATTTGCGCACAGTTTATGGACTTGCTCTCGTCTCATTATGACGCGACACTTTCCAGTGCTTTTATCTTGTGTAAGTCTAAGTTCACCAATTCCTCGTTCTTTCCAAGCTTTACTACTACGATCAAATCGGAAAAGTTTTGATCGATTTGTAAATATGACCTCATCATTTTCTTCACCAGTTAACAAAGTGTCAACTTTACTGACCTGTACAATTGCTTCAACATGTATATCATTTTCTTCTTCGATATGTGATGGTGAGTTAACATCTTCAGTAATAGTCTTATACGATTGAGCTGAAGTATTTTGATTTGAAGGAGTTCCAAATGTAAATGGTGACTTAGTTTGTTGTGGAGCAGCTGATAATGGAGCATCTTGTGTTAATGAAAGCTTGGAATTGCTAAAGGCGGATATATTATTGGAAGGCTCAAGTGAAAACTTTGTTTCATTTTTACTAAGAACAATGTTATTAGTTGAGGTGACTTGCGGTGTGGCTCCAAAAAGATATCCATCAAAAACATTAGTGGAATTTTGGGCTGTGGTATCCCCCAAAATTGGTTGTGAGATCGAGCTAGAGTCGGACTTAGACACACAAGGGGTTGGACTTGGATTTGAACACGAAACACACTTTGAATTATTTGCTTCATTTTTAACAAGGCAAATTGAGCATTCCCACTGACCAGGCTGTATTGAAAATTTTGCGAATCCTTTTTTTTCCATCATTCCAGGGTTTACCTTTTTATTTATGTTAACAATGGGGAGACTGGCTTTTTTAGATTCATTTTCCATTTGCAATAGAGTATCAATCATTATCACTTTGCATTTCTCAAATTCTTCCTTAAAGTCCCTGGCTATTTCACAGTTCTTGAATTTTAAACAGAATTGAGATGCAACAGGTGGCATACCTTCTGAATAATCTGATGGTGTAAACCACACCCAAGCACGATCTGATGATGACAGTGCACTCAATTCCATATTGGGCATAATAGCATGGTTAGCACACAACTTATGTACTAAATCGCGACGCATCAATACACGACAGTAACCTGTCTTTTCATTGCGTGAGATTTTAACATCACCCATACCTCGCTCTTTCCACTGCTTATCGTATCGATAAAGTTTTCCTCTTTCTTTGAACATAACCTCATCGTCTTCTTCACCAGTAGAAATATTTTCAAGTTTATTGACCTGTACAATAGCATCGTACTGTGGATCGTGCTCTTCTTCATTTTCATTTTGAGATTCAGACGAAAATAACTGAGTACCAGCACCACTAAATGTTCCAACAACACTATTACCAAAACCTGATGATGATGATGAGGTAAATTTAGCAAACAGATTACCAGAATTAGAAACGGATTTTCCACCAAAGATAGCTAAAATATATAAATATGAAGAAGGAGACAAAATAATTTGTTGAAATTAATTACCCCAGGCAAAAATAAGAAAAAAAAGTCTTCAAAAAATATGTGCCTTTCTGGAAAATATTTTAACAGACCTTTCTTGAGATAAAACTTTATCTTTAAATAAACTTTTTTTTTAATTATAGAAGTAAGTCAGTCGCCGCCAGTCAAGGAAAAAACATGAAAATAAAGCTTGAATTCATAAAAATGTTAAAAAAACAATTATCAAGTGTCAGGTTAAAATTGACAGTAGACAACAAATCTTGGAATTTTTAAATCTTTGTTAGTAGCACGTATCAATATCTGTGGAAAACAAAGTATGAGTAGAATTATCCGACTTGTGTGTGCCTCAGAGTTATTCAATTAAGTTTTTTTTTGGTTTTTAAGCAACACCAATTGGTTAAAAAAGTCACACCATATAACTTGTTTTTAAAAATCTAAATTTCAAAAAAATAAGTCTCCAATAAGATCCTGCTTGTAACTAATTTTATTTTTACATGGAAGTGATATTTTTGAAATAATTTTTTATGTAAATCTAATGTTTTGTAGAATAAAATTATTAAAAAACAAACAACAACATGGTGATGATATTTAAAACAAAATAAAATAAAATAAATAAAATATCTTGTACAGAATTGCTACAAAAAAGAACCTTGCACAGAAATCCTAAAATTACCCCCAATAAAAAAAAAAAAAAAGAAATTTCTCCTCCTTATCTCGTATTTTACCAGAATCAAAGCCTAAAATTTGAAAACAATTTTGGATTTCAGAAATTTTCGGGAACGCCTGGCTCATCTAAAAAAATGCTTTTCAGAAAAGATCCGTTAATGAAAAAGTGACCAAAAAAAGCTTCGCCAAGGGTCCAAATATTGTTTGATACTCAAATCATAACAATAAAACAAGCACAACAGGTTAAAAAATCTTTTATACTGACCTTTATATTCAATTTCAGACAAATTAGAAAGACAATAGTAGTTTATTACTCTTGGTGTCTCCAATATTTTCTAAGATCCCTCTTTCCAATAAGTTGCAAGCCTCAAAACTTTATTTAAAAAAAAATAACTTCCTTGGAGTATTCTGATTGTTTACAATAATATATTTTTACACTTTCAACTCAGTTAGGCAATTTAATTGGTTAGTTTGATAGCGAGTAAAAGATACCCAAAATATACTTACAAGTGTTTTGTTTTCTATCGATTTTTTCATCATCTTGTAAATCAACTACAAAAAATGAAAGCACATAAATAGTAGAAAGAAAAACTTATTACAATCCTAATAATAAAAATAGACCTAGATAACTCAACCGTAAAATAAGAAATGTTTTTAGATGATTTCGATCAATGAAAAGTTAGTTTTAATCGTATTATTATTTTACCATAATGGTGGGAGATCATCGAAAGTCCGATTTATTAAAAGATATCACTCTATTATTGAAAATTAACAATAAGCTAAAGATTCTTTAGGGAATTTAAGGGCATAAAAATCGTAAAAATATTTTATTGTTGGTAAGGGCTGGCAGCCAACAAATAATTAATTTTGGTATGTGACTGTTAGAGTCAAAGGACGTATTCTTAACTTAATTTTCTTAACCTTCTTAACCCAATTTTGATTAATTTTTGATTAACCAAAATTTTCAAAAAATATATCACCAGCAGATATGAAAACCATTTTAAAAATTACATATTTTTGAAGCAAATCACAAAATTAAAAAAAAAAAAAACTTGATGACCAATGTCTATAGAAAATTGTGTGAAACATATCAGGTGTCTAAATAACGGTCAATCGTTGTTGAAAACTGGCCAGAAAATTATTTAACCGACCTGAATCGGTGCAAAAAAAAAAAAAAAATAATAAAAAAAAAAAACAAAATAAAAAAACCGATCAAATAGGTTTTTCCTTTTTGACGAACATTTTCTATTCTAACAGAAATATTGCATCTCATGATTACAACTCCTCTGCAGTTGTTTTACATTGTGATTTACATTTTAAATTCTTATCCAAAAATATCTACTATCAAAACAAAACCAAATCATTCGAATGAAGATCCAAGGCCTTTTAGTGGGATATTTATCAGATACAAAACTTTTAATAAACTTTTTTTACACTTCCTTTCTGTTTACTTAATACTAAGGTGAGACCAAATTGATCGTTCATTCTGTGTAGTATTTCCGAGAACAAAGTGGGTTGGTTGGGATATTTGGGAAGATGCAAACTCGCTGAGAATCTTGACTCGCACCAGAACAAATTCAATTGAAAGAAAAAGACAAATGGATGGGAAATTTTGCATCAAATGAAATAAAAACATAAATTCACTAGAGAATCAACTTGAAAAAACCCCAGTTTTTCCAGAATATCTGCGGATGATCCACTTAAATTACATTCTACAATGGTGCTAGGAAGGGAAAAAGGGAAAGGGGAGGAGGGAGGGGACGCACTACATAACTGATCACTTAGAAACACCTTATTTTGACCCCTGCACATAGAAACGGAAATAAATTTATAATATCATTGTACGCTTTGTTAAGGGATGAAAAATTAATTCATAATATAATGATCTTAATGCTAACAAAGTCATGCAAATGATATTTTAATACGAATGGCTACATTCACAGGAAAATATCTTAAAAACCTCCTAGAAACAGGTATCCTCATTGAGTTAGGTAAACAAAGTCACCTCTCGTCCATAAGCAAAAAAAAAAAAAAAAATCCATGATAATGAAAATGAAATTTGCATATTTATCCTGATAATTGCCGTGAAAAAATCCCATGCCCGGTAACTGCTAAGATTTGCCCGCTTTTACTTTGACTGCGGTTTTCGACCGGTAAACATCTTCTAACAGATTAAGACCGTTTTTTTTTAAATTTTAAGTTAATTATTGTTTCAGAACATCTGGCATCCGTGTATTTAGAATTGATTTGTCATGCTGTCTGTGGCTCAAAATATTGGAAAAAAAAAAAAAAAAACAGTCACTAAAAATTCGGAGCTTCCTTCTACTTCATTTTCAACCAATTTAAATGAAAATGTAGGTGAAATTATTTTACAAGACAGCAAAAATGATCAAAACTGGGAAGAGGATGTTTAAATAAATTTTTTTAGTGATAGTAGAGTAAAGTAAAGTCAGAATTTTTTCAGACACTGAAAATGAGGATATTTTTTTCCTTCAGATGGTGTTTATTCTGCTCCAACTTTCAAAAATTCTTGACATCCCTCTTGGTTTTGATATCAACAAATGGGTAAATGGGGATATTGTTCTTGGGGAAAATGTTCACCCATTACCATTATTTAAACTTTTACCAGGTATTGATGTTAAAATGCCTGAAAACACACCTGAGATATTTTAGATTTTAGATTTATTCTTAACTGATGAATTGTACAAGAGTATTACATTAGACACAAATACGTACGCCTCTAATTATTTATTAAAAACCCAAATAAAGAAACCTTCAAGTTTCAGCTTATGGCCAGAAAATGGCATAAATGAAAATAATTTATGTTCTTTCTTTGTCTTAACATTTTTTATGGGCATCGTAAAGAAAGACTCGATAAGGAATTATTGGTCCACTAACAAGGTTTATGGCACGGAATTTCCAAGAACAGTCATGAGCAGGAACAAATCTTTTACATTTTATCTTTTCTTCACTGTTGTGACCCTAAAGATTACCCTTCAAAAGGGGAACCTTGATATAACCCAAAAAAAAAATTGGGGAAAAGTTTGACTATCATTCAAAAAAGATTCCAAAAAGTATGGGTTCCACGACAATATATTGCAATCGATGAAGGCACAACTCCATTTAAAGGAAATATTTATTCATTTCAAAGTTTATAAATCTTTCGGATTCATGTGAAAAGAAAAGGTATCTAGGTTATATGGATAATTTCTACACCTCTACATATCTAGTTTCCAAACTTTTATTTAATGAAGATACACTTGCTTGTGGCACTGTTCGCCCATGAAAAGGGCTTCTCAAGGACTTTGCTTGATGACCACAAAATTATAAGTTATGATAACTTTATGAACCGAAAGAATGTAACACTTTTGTCTACTGCATACTGTTGTAAAATGATTGAAACAGGAAAGAGGGACTGGAAAACAAAAAAAAAAGTGAAGAGACACCAAATAATTCATAACTACAACAAACAGGGGCAGTTAATTTGAACAACCAATTACTGAAATATTTGGCTTTCTCAAGAAGGACGGTGAAGTGGTGGGGTGGGAGAAATTACTTTTTTGTATTTTAAATCATTCAGTGGTAAATGCCTACATGTTGTGGACTGAAAATCAAAAATTAATTGGTTTAAATAAACAACAATCGCAGACCAATTTTCATGTTGCTGTTGTGAAGCAAATTGTTTAAAAAAGTGATGTCACTCCTTCAGTCAATAACCCCACAGATAGCCCTCTACCAGTTCAACGATTATCAGGTCGGCATTTTATTGAAAGAATTGTTGCTCCCAACAAGAAAAAAGGAGCCACTCGTTCTTGTTAGGTTGGGGTTCCTGCTGAACGCTTTATTGATGAAAAAGCAGGTGTAAAAGGCCTGGGCATGAATTAGCTTATCAGTGTTCACAGTGCAAGATTACTCTGTGTATTGAGTCCTGCTTCTTCATTTTTCATAATCACAAGGACTACATTGCAAAATATATTTCACAGAAAAACAAATAAAGTTATAAAAACCCTACTTCAAAAGCTACAACTGAAAGCTATCTTTGGAATTTTTTAGATTTTTATTTTTATGCCTATCTTTTATGTTTTGGACAATAGCACAGCTCAATAAACCACATTTATTTGTATTCAATTCTTCCAAAAATTATCATCTCTTTTTTTAAAGATGGCATATGGTGCGTGAATATGGGTGGAGTGATGATTTTTAATTATTTGTCTTTTTTAAAAGACCTAGGTATTAGCTTAAAAACAAGCCCTGAACTTTTTTTTTTGCTCAAAAATGGTAGGGATATAACATATACAATAGAGTTTTGCATCTGGAGTGCAAAGGGTTAACTGAAAAGGGCCATATACTTAGAACAACTTGGCTGCATATTCATGTCTTCCTAATAAATCTCCCAAAATTATATACCAAAACTTGGAAAGTAATTTTCTGATGATACATTATAAATTTTATATGACAAAAAGATTTGTTAAAGGCAAAAAACAGGAATAAAAAGTTTAGGGTAGAAGGCCTACTTGATACAAGGGTGGCGTTTAATAAGGTTTTAAAGTAACTATTCAGCATTTTCACCTGTCTCGTTTGCTTTGACTTCGTGTTCACTCTCTTCACTACTATCTACACAGCCAAAACATCCAGGGCATTTAGGTTTGTTTTCATACAGGTAAAAAGTAGGTGGCAGCTGCAGTCGGCTAGATTTAATTTTCTGAGCAAAGGAAGGTTTCATTTCAAACGTCATGATTAAATCATCTCCGTAAACCTCTTCTGATTCCTGCTGCACTTGCTTCCGAGTAATTGCATATCTAATAAGAGAAAATTACAGACTTAGAATAAAACACCTTACATATAATTCAAATATAATCAATAAATTCAGGTTAGATAAAATCTTTTAGACTACAGTAATAACCTTTTTTTATGAAAATAAAATCAAATATAACTCTTTGAATGTTCTGTTTGACCACGACCACAATTGATAAAATGGAATAAAGAAACGCTTGTTAATTTTTACAAACAAAGTTATAAATGAGATACGTTGTGGCTAGAATTATTTAAACGGACTGCTGAATGGAATACGCATGTTCTTTTTATGAAAAAAAATTGTTACAAAAGTTATATTTTTTGTTTCTTTATAGGAAAATGTTAATAGTTTGGTAAAGTTATTAAAATAGGTATAATAAATAGACATAAATAGACATTCCTCGTGACTTTTAATTTATTTGTGAGTTTGCGAAATGTGGTTAGAATGTTTCAATTTAAATTATCATTTCTCAAATTGCAATCTTTACGAAGAACAGAATAACTATATTGCATATAAAGATAGTGAGAGCAAATATCATCACCATTCAAATATGCATTTGTTGAACCCGGATCTCTATTGGTGTAACACAACAAAAAGGATCTGAAAATCAAAACAACAAAGGAAATATAATGGATTTTAGACAGTACCTATCCTCAACTTTTCTGCTTAAGTCTTGCACATCTGTATCATCATCATCTAACGAACCTCTTCGGCTACTACTAGCATGAGAGGGTTGGTAATGTTCACCATTACTATCTTCACAACTAAAATCTTCATTAGGGTCATAATCATAATGTTCATAGCCATAGGTGTTTGGTTCATCACCATAGTAAAGACCATTTTCGTCGTAATAGTGACCCTCCTCATCATAGTACCCATTCTAAAGCAAATTCATATAGAAACAAACCTCTTTTGATCTCAGGAATTTTTCACAATCAATTAATTA
>JAUZNK010034417.1:5605-18249 GCA_035046665.1 Euphysa ruthae
ATTTTACTGCGTACAAAGTGTTCTATTTTACTGCGTACAAAGTGTTCTATTTTACTGCGTACAAAGTGTTCTATTTTACTGCGTACAAAGTGTTCTATTTTTAAAATTATAAAAAAAATATTCGAAAACATTTTAAGAAAGAAAATTTTGAATACATTTTGATTAGATTAAAAAATATTTCCAAAAAGCTTGAAATCTTGATTTTTAATTGTAAGGTTTAAAATATAATGGAGATCTTTTAACTGTTTCTCTTCCATTTTGAGCTTGTAGAATAATTTTTATAGTTAATGTGGTTGAATATGGGATATATTATATATAATTTTATACATAGCTAATTGAAAACAATGTAAAGTCAAAATCATGCAAAAAAAATCGAAAAAAGTCTTGATCAAACAACAGGAATTTATTAGTTGTGGAACGTATATATGATCGACGTGTAGCGAGGGGAAAACATGTCGGATCAACATGTGAGTGGCCCCTAAAGGACGAGAGATAGACATCTTGCAGATATCAGGATTCAATGAAAAGAAAATTAGAGAAGTTTTCTGATTGTCACAAACAGGAAGAAAAGTTGGAGAATCGACTAGTTTAACTAATGAATGAGGTATGGCAAAGTCAACACCAGAAAGGCTATTAGTTCTAGAAAGGCAGCCAATCAGTGTTGTGGAAGTTAAAGTCCCCAAAGACAAAGATATTAGCAGATCAGTGAATTATGAGGGCTTTGTAAATATTTTCTAAAATCGAGTTGATTTCACTACAGGACTGTGTGGAATAAGAACGGTACAAGAAAAACATTTAGACCCAGCAAGCCTCAAGAGGGGTAAAAATCATTTTCTAAGACCTCTGGTTATCATTTTATAATCATTATCATAATCATTTCCTTCAAAACCTCACCTTCTAAACATATTTTCCTAAATCCTAATCTATTTCCCTCATAATACTATATTAACCCTTATAACATATTACAACGGAAAGTCAAAAAACATTTGTTTAATTGATGTTAACATCATAAAAATAATTAACATGATAAAATTCTGTACTAAATTTCTTTTCTTTCTTTTTGAGCCCTGATAAATATTTAAATTTAATTTTTATTAAACAGAAATATGTTGAACTTACAACAATTAACTTTGATCCATCTCTTTTCCATCCCAAGGAACTGATTGTATAAAGATTCTTTATTTCTTTTGGTTTTGATTCTTCCCATGCAACTCTTCTGGGACTCCAGTTAAATACCCGTAATCGATCAAAGCTTCCTATGACAACAGATTGTCCACTAGGACTTGTTATTGCAACAGTAAACTCTTTTTCATCAAGATCTTTAGAATAATCAAACGTCTGCAAAATACGACCTATAAAAAATTAATGCATCATAATAGGGCCACAACACACAAACGCTTGTATAAAATTAATCACTCTTAATAACTTTACACTCCCAGGATAATGGCTAATAAAATTTTTTGAATAAAAAATACCAGGCGATGTCTATATAATGTCATATGATGTCTATGCAAAGTCAACTGATGTCTATATGATGTCAGCTGATGTCTATATAATGACAGTTAATGTCTATACAATTTTAGTTGCTGTTTTTATGATGTCAGTTGATGTCAATAGAATGTCAGTTGATGTCAATAGAATGTCAGTTGATGTCTATAAAATGCCAGTTGATGTCTATAAAAATGTTAGTTGGTGTCTATACGATGTCAGTTGATGTCTATAAAAATGTTAGTTGATGTCTATACGATGTCAGTTGATGTCTATATGGTGTCAGTTGATTGATATACAACAGATTATTAACATTATTTCATAATTTTAATGGAAAGGATGTTAATTCGAGACTTATGTGAATACAATGGACTTTTTTACCAAAAAAAATTACCTTCTTTTCCATAAGCAACAATACGTTTGTCGCAGCCAGCAGCCATTATGGATGATCCCCAGCATAGCGAATATGGTGGACAAGAATGTTTTACCACTTGACCCTAAAATTTTAATAAATATAATAACCGAATTATTATAATAAGGACTAAAACATTATTTGACTAATCACAGGGATTAAAGACATGACCATATAATTAAAAAAGGCTATAATATAAGTAAAATATAACTTGGCCCTAGCATGATAAGGCCTAAATAACCTCCTATCATTAAAACTATAAATTTTTTTAATTTAGCAAAAATATCAAAATGATCAACTTTTATTTTTTGAAAAGAATTATTTGATAACAACCAGTTTGCATCATAAGGAGGTTAGCTAAATAGAGCTTCCCAAAATAATTTCATTCCAAAAAATATTACCTTAATGTTAAATTACCTGAGTTAAACCAGCTCCATTATCTTCAAACATATATCTAACAATAGCACCGTCAGCATGACCAGACAAAATACCTTTGCCTGAGGTGCTAAAAGAAAGCAAAAAGTAAAAAACATACAATTTTCTTGCATGTTTAAGCCAATATTGTTTTAGAAATTGATGCTATTCAAAGAAAACTACTTTCATTTTTATTTACATGAAATATAAAGATCGCGTTTTTCAAGCAACTAAACAAAAATATTTGAATTTTGAAATTTATCCAAAAATAGTAATAAATCTATTCTAACATGATATTTACTTGTGTTACACATTGATATTTGGAAAATGTATCTGATGATTAACCCATTATTTTCTACGAGTATTTATTTCACACAGATGTTGCCTTGTATTTTTACGAGAAATTTAATTAAAAATCAAATCCAAAGCTATCAAATTAAATGCTCGATAGAAAAAAGTTGTTATTGTTTATCATGTCAATCAAATTTAAACTCAATTGAAATTTTTAAGATTTATATTTATATTATAGTAATTTAAAGAAATGACGTCTAGCAGAGTTAAAAATAAATTGAATAAATAAACACACGAAAGAGCATAAATTTTTTGTTTGTCTTCCTTTGCTTTGCTACTTCTAGGCTTTGCTCCTGGAACTATCAAGTGTACAGCTTCTTGCCCAATTATCTTTATCAATTCTCTCCAACTTAACACTTCTGAAAAAGCTTCATACAATCAAAAACTTTACTAGTTGGAAATATCTCTCTAAATTTTCTCCTTAAAGAACTTACAAAAAAGACTCTTATCGGCAACGCCTTCACTATCCAACATGTCAACTAAGTAACCGAAGTTATGAAATATCTCCAATGAGTCACTGTTGTACTTGACTGAAGTTGGAAATAATGCACTTGTCTATAAACTCAGCTCTGCAACTTTTACATAAAAACTGAATTACGTTCTTAACCTTCCTGCAATACCACTGTAACTCTTATTTACCCAATACTTACAAGTACGGCAAAAAACAACCAACTTCTTCCTTGCAAACCCCATAGCCTCCAACTTCGTCGTCTCTGATCACGATTTAAGTGCAAGTATGGAAAATATAAATAAGAAAATATAAATACACTTGAAAACCGCTTAAATTAAATAGGTTTTTTTTTTTTTTTTTTTTTTTACTGATGTCACTTGAAAAACAATTACAGAAACATTTCAACTCAAAGTTTTGCAGAAATACTCTACGTACACAAGGAAGATCACAAAAATCTGTGTTTTCTTAGAAACAACGCATATCTTAATTATTTAAAAAAAACTTGAAAAGCCTGAATAATCTGGAAAACTTCCCTCAATGCACTACATTGTATATGGATGATTAGATTATCGTCATATATTATTAGATATTCTATTTATAATCTGGAAAGAATGTGTTCTCCAGGGTCTTCCTGTGAATATAACTACTATGGATTATGGATGTCTATTGTGCAAGTAAAGCATAATTTAAATAAAAAAAAACCTACTTGGCACATAATGACACACAATAAATACCAGTACCATATACAGTCTGTGATTTGTTTGTTTTCAAGTTTGCTATACGTATCTAAAAAACCATAAACAACATCAATCCATGCATGCAGTAATATGGCAGTTAAAAAGAAAAATACACGCACATATGATAGAAAGTTAGGTAGGTATAATAGTAAGTAGGTATAAAGGTAGGTTGGCTTTAAACTTTTCTGAAACTGCTCACTTTGCGCCATAAATTCTGACCAAGCCTTTCCTCTCCATTCATTGAATTTAAAGCACTTTGGCACTTTTTTTTTTCTTTTTTTTTAAATTTGAATTATACAATATTTTTTCAAAATTTCGAGTTATACCTAAACATTTTCTAATCTGGGAAACTTTCACAAGGAGTTATTACAAAAGTTCATTTTTCTACTATATCAGTTGTAAAATAGAATAAACACAAACCTTTCCATCTGCAAGTCCAAAAATAACAAAGTGTGATTCTGTTGGCCATATTAGACATGTGACGGCACTCTAAATCATAAAAAAGTTCTCAAATTTCTTTTGAAACCCAGGACTTCTTATTAATGTAATTCAGGACTTGTTATAATGTCCGATCAAACCTGTTGGCTTGAAAAGGGAGTCCTCACTCACCCCCACTGCAGATTGTTTAATAGGAAACCTGGATGCTATAATCAATATATGATACAACAGAACTTTTTTTTTGCCAAGTTTTGCTTTTCATTTTTCAATCAACTAATGATAACAAAACAACGCACTAATGATGTCGAAGGGTCAATGCTAAATAACAAGAATTTTCCTAAACATTTTTTAATGACTAAAAACATCTTTCAAACATCAAATAGGGTGCCTGATATGCATAATATATAATTTACTGCTATTATTAACACTAGGGTATTAATGCTTACTTACTGTTTGAAGGAACTTATTGCAAATAACCTTCCTTTCACCCCTAAAAAAAAGTTAAATATTTCCTGACTCATAATTACTTTAGCAGTGCCTCAATGATACTGATACCAAATAAAAGTATATACTAACTATATATCAAAAGAATATAAAATATCACAAAATTCACTAACCTCTCCTCTCCTATTTTGAACACAAAAAAAAAATACCGATAATTTGCTTATCACATATTTCACGTAAAAACAAAACACTGTATAATCCACTCACCAATCCTCTCCTATTTTGTAAACAAAAACAATATTATCTGTTTGTCCAAGTGCAATCTTTGTTGAATCGGGAGAAAATGCAAGACCTTTGACTAAGAATCCTTTCTTACCAGTCTAAATTTAGAGGAAAAAAAAGATATAATTTCATTTTATTTATCTGCTATATACTATGGGTTTTACTTTGGCGACACTTTTCAACTCTAAAAAAAGTCATAAAACCTTGCAAATTTTTACCTATTTGAAATTTTTATAACGTTGAACGTTGAACCAATCATAAGTAGACAACTGTCTTTGTGCATTATGCAGAAATTTTAAGGTTACAATTTAAATTCTAAACTAGTAATCCATAATAATAATAATGCATATACTAAATCAAAATATAATAATTGACAACAAGCAAACAGATACACTGGGCCCAAGGAATTTAAAAGTATATCAAAAAGAAATGGCATAATGATAAAAATCCTTTTTGTGAGTGAAGCAATTTTTCATTTCAACTTTTATAATTTTGCTGATTTTAGAGAAACAATTTAGATCCAAATATAATAAATTTTGTGATTCATGGAAATTTTAAAATTTTAAAAACCGTTGAGGGATTTTGTGAGAGAACAACAACCTTCAGTGCGTGCATTATCACAAAATTTAAGACTCTTTGGTAACTATCATACAGAAAGATTATCAGGACCTACATTTTGGCAAAGAAACATTAAGAACATTCATTTAATGCTTACATGATACTCTTACATGATCATTTATTTATGTCAAAAAAAATTTCCACAAATATTCAACATAATTTATTTATTTAACAACAGAACCAACAGAGGATATGAATGGAAAAATAATATAATGGAATAAAGATAAAAAAAATAAAATAAATATATTCTAACATTCCATTTATTAAAAAAAAAGTTCTAAGCTATAATTCACAAAAATCACTTTTTTTTTATGCTTTTATCGAAGGTACTCTAATTTGAAAGTATAAAAAAAAAAATGATTTAATCTTTTTCAAAGAAATAATACATATTTCTTCTGTCTAGCTACTTTAAAAAAAACCCAAAAAAACTAATCCTTAGCAAAATAAAAATGCATATTTTTTCTACTGTAAATTTAAATGATAGATATTTTTAGCGTCAAATGATGAAATTATATTTCCCAGAATAATTTTAATATGACAGAATATTTGGCTCTCGCCCGCAGGTCTCTTTTACATTTTGTTACTGTTCTGTTGTTTTTTTTTTATTACCGATCCTTAGATTTAAAATAACTACCCATTTGTTGAAGACATGAATAAATTTTTTACAAAAGTACAGAAGAAGTGGACTGCAAACTGTTGAAAGCTAAAAAAGCAGATTTTTTTTTTTTTTTTACTTGAAAAATCAAAACAGTTTTTTTTTCTTTAGTAAAAAAGCTAGAACAAATGTGATTGCATTTAATCCTTATATATGCCCCTCCCCTCTATTTATATTTGCTCCATAACAACATAACTTTCTACAAAAGATCAACTAACATAACCACTAGTTTAAAATAGAAATGGTTATTAATTTGATAAAATAATTGCATTTAACCCTGTTAAATAATTATTATAACAACCTGCACACTTTTTTTCTTTGAAATATAAATAAATAAAGGCTGAAAAAAATTAAATAGAATGAGACTAACTTTGTAATTACGCATTCGCTTAGATGAATTGTTAAGAATGAATTAAAAAAAGGGACTGTTATTAAGAGGAAGAAGAGTTTTTTGTTCAGAAATCTATGTTTTCCAGCCAATAAAAATAAGAAAAATATCTTTTGCAAATAAACTTGGTTGGCATAAAATGTTTCAGTACAAGTGGGTTTCATTCAAAAGTATAAATGAAAAGTACGACCCTACTTTAAAGGATCGAAGATATTTAGCATATAAAAATAAAAGTTTGTTTTTATACATTAAGGGTCAAACAAGGTGCTCAATATTTCCAGTCTAGGCAAAGCTTTGATAAGCTCAGTGAGTTCTGCTTTTGATTTTGCAAAAAAGGAAACAAATGCTTTGTAATAACAAAATATAATTTTATAATTTTATAAGAAATTGTGTGAGAAATAAAATAAAATCGATCAGTAAGTTTATTAGAATTTGACCGAAAAGCAGTGATTTTTGAAAAAAGTCTAATAAATCGGCTGGATACCGGGTATGATACCTTTGAGCCAATCAATGTGATTGGCAGACCTTTAATTGTTATTTCAAGCGCTGCACAGTGGGCCAAAGGGTAGACATGGTTAGAAAATGAACTGCCTATATCTTAATTTAAAATTGAAGTCAAATAAAATTCTGATTCATAAAAAAAAACTTAAGTGAATAACTCCTCTTAATAAAAAGTTGTGACTATTTAAGCATCCCGATATTGAGTAAACTAAAGGTCTCCAAAAAAAAAAGGGATCTTGATTTTGGAAAGTTAACCAAATTTGTAAAATTATCACCTATAAAAGCTTAAATCAATGTTTTTTTCAACAGTATGACCATTTTTTTTACTATTTTAAAGTAACTTTCCCATTTTTTTGCCCTAAAACACAATTTTCAGGTCAATTTTTGGGAAATATGCTTTACTTCTTGTGGGGTACTTTTGCGAAAATCTACCAACAGCTAAAAAAGTGCTACATAGAATATGTAAAGTATATAATTTTTGAAAAGCTATGTTTAAGGGCTTTAGCTTAAAATGGTCACATAATTTTACTTTCTATAAAACACTCTATGTAGCAGATGTTCTTTATTTTATGTAGACATTGAAACTGTATTATAGTTCATCCTGTAATTCTTATATTTAGAAAAGTTCCATTTGTTATGTTATGTTTTATTAGCATACCTTGCCTTCCCAAAAATCTCCTTGCTTGGTTTTTAAGCCTGGCAATATTTCTTAAGTTTTGACAATTTTGAGCCTCATGTTTCTTATAAAAAAAAATGTGTATTTTATTTAGGTTCTTCATTGCGCTCTCAGAACCTTTGTTCATTTCATGAGTTGATTGTACACATTAACGCAGGTGTTTTTAAATGGTCACCAACAAGTTTTAACAGCCAATTCTTGAAACACGCTAAAGCTGATATTCAAGCAGGCATATTTCGAGAAACAGGTATATAATGGGATTATCCTGATGCCACTGGAAAAGGAGGTAGAACTACTACAGGTAAGAGAACTCTTTCATACAAAATTTAACAGAGAATTAGTAGTCTCTGGGATACTTGAAGAATATCAGGAAAGAATTGAACATTTCGGGAAAATGTTATCTGTCACATATTGAGAGTCATGTCTTTAAAAAAAAAAAGTTAATGTTGAGGAATATAAAAATCATTGTATTGAGTTATATGTCTACCTGATAACTGCTTTTCCTTGAGTTATATACAGGACCCTGCAAGGGCCATGGATAAGCATTACTCCATCCCCTCACAAGTTACTTGCCCACTCATGGGAGTTAATTCAACTGAACGATGAATGTGGATTACAATTTGACAGACATTAAAGAAGAATGTGGATTCGTCTGACCCTTCAGTCAATATTGAAAGTTTAAAGGCGAAACCATTATGCAAGTTTTGTAATGTAACAGGACACTCAATAAGTTATTCCAAGCTTAATAACATCGATGCCAATGTTTTGAGTGAAAATGAGTTTCATTTCAATAGACTAGTTATTCATTAAATTGTAAAGATATTTGCTTTATATTTTTTTTTTTTCGCTTTAACAACGCTTTATTGAAAGCTCTTGTTAAAATATCGTTTATTGAGTTAAATACACATAAATCTACGTTTTTTCATTATCTTTTGCATATTTTCGAAAATCTGAAAAACTTGTGTTTCTACTATTAACTTTTAAATATGAAATTCTGGTTGCTTTGATCAATTTTAACTTGTAGCCTTTAAGCATATCTTTCCATAGATATCTTAACTTACTTCATAGCATGTATAATTCAAAAGTTGCGAATAAATGTCCGCAAAATCTATCGTTTGGCCCACTGCGCTGATGTAGCAATCAGGAAACTACTATATCGGTACCCTCACCAGAGCCTACAAACATTAGACCGAAATGAGCATACTCAACAGAAAAACAAAGTCAGTTACCCCTGGAGACAATTAATGGTTTGTTTTTATCCAGACACCATTATTAGTGTTTTGAAAGTGATTCGTTATTTTAAATCGTCTGAAGGATGCTTTCCTGTTTTGAAATATAAGAATTTTGGCCAATATTTAACTCGCCCGTTAAATGTTTCAATTGTCCGATAATACAACGTTGGCAATCTGGATTAGTTAGTTATTAACGTGTTAATATTATTATTTTAGTATCGTACTAAAACATAGAAAAATAACATTTTATTATATATATGAAACAGTCAAATATGATTCAAGTATGTAAAACAAGCTTGTGTTATTGCTTTCTAAATAAATTTGCTACCTTTGATGTTATTATAATCTTTGAGAAAAACCACAAATATTGACAACATTTTTGAAAGCATTTTATTAACAATAATCAACATGTTTTAAAGAATTAAAATTATTTTTGCTAAGAAAACTGATGACAACTCTCTTGTCTGGAATTAAATTTTGGAATTTGTGGAAAAGATTTGGCTATGTTTACTTAAGATCAGCAGTACGTTTTGGTTCAGTGGCATAGATTATTTTGTTACTTCTTAGCTTTTTTGAAGAAAAAATCAGATTATTTAATAAAAATAAAAAAATAAACTTTTATATTGAATACAAGCATCTTCATGAATTAAAAAATAAATTCTGCGTTTTATTTTCATTTTTCTTTCGTACTAAAAAATTATTTCAGCAGCTTAATCAATACAATTTTCAGGTGCTATATTCAGGTGCTATTTTCATGTGCTATTTTAGATTGTTTTTAACATTTAATCTAGAATAACATTGACTTATGATAAACTTATAATGTCAAATAAACTATTCATTTAACGTCTTTAGGAAAATCATTCTTTTTTAAATCTTTTTTACTATAAAAATGGAACCTTTAATTTGTTATTTTGTAATTTTGATTCATGAAAAATGGATCACTACATTTAGATTAATCCAAACCCTGTATAGCTTATATTAGCCTAGGCAAATGTATATTGTGTGGAATCTTTTCAGTTTTTTTATCAGACAGAATCCCCTTTAATAAAAGATAGATTAGCTGCTAATTTCACTAAATGAAAGATTTCTTAAGAAAAAAATGCTTATTGATTTTACCACAGAATTGAAAGCCCCTATAAACAATTTTTATATATTCAGCTGTAGGTATGTATTCCGTTTCTATGCTTTGAATTTTTTTAAACATATGTTCTTCTTTAGTTGAAAGACGATCTTTAAAATTCAAAATGTTAAATTATTGAAAGCTCTGTCATCAGCATTTCATGTATTACCATCACAAGTAAGAAATTTTCTAGAGAATATCGTAATAAAACATCTGACAAGATAGATATAGATAGATAGATAATCTTTTTTTAATATGCACATATAAAATTTCTATAAACTAATAAAAAAATATAATATAATAACATGTACAATTAGTGGAAAATACCTACACAGAAGTTTATTCTGATCTAGAGGCTCACCCGCTGAATTCAGTTTGATATAAAAGTTTTGCTTTTTATAGTATAAAATAATAAAAAATATGCCAATCTGGACGATTCATCAGACGAAATAACTTTTCAGTCACGAGATAAAAAGGGGGAGGGGGATTCAGGACGAGCTGACAAAACCAAAATAAAGGTATAAAATATAAGTATATTCAATATTTGTGTCGTTATTAGTAGGAATTACATATGTAGACTTATAGCGATTTTTTAAATAACTGTGTGTTCTATTTATTTATTTTAGTTCCTGTGCGTTTAGAAGATTCAGTTCCATTGGCTCTAGCCAACTTTTTTGATAAATTAAGACTGTGATTTGATCCTGCCAGTGAGATAAATACCATGATATTGAATAATCTCGCCATAGCCGTTTACCATTAATTTTAATCTTTAGATTATAAGATAACTATGTTCGCTGCTAATGAAAAAATATTAACTGGGTTTTGCCGTGGTTAAGAGAGATTTTGTTTGCATTAAGCCATTTATATAGGTCTTTAAGATCTATGTATAGAACATTTGTTTACATGTAGTACAAATGTTCAACAGATTTGTGTATTTGTCTATCTAGTGTTTTCTCTACAATTTTAACAATATTTGATAAGAGGCTTATCAAATATTGAGTTTAGAAACTTTTTTTGAGTATTGGAATGGTTTTTGCAGTTCTTAAGATTTCTAGATGAGTACCCATTATGAAGAAAAAGTTAAATAATTGACTTACGATAAAACATGTTTCACTTTTTATTAATTTCAAAATGGTACTTGATACGTCATTCAGTCCATTCGATTTGCCATTATTCAGACTTGAAATTAAATCCTCAACCTCAATGGCTGAATATGGTCTTAATTCAATAAAATTAGGCAATATATTTGGAAAATTCAATTTTTGCTGTATATTTCTTTTTGTTTAGTATTTGATCCGTTATTGAGCTAAAGTATACATTAAACTCATTTGCAGCGTCCTGCTGATTACTCAAGATTTTACCCTTTTTTTTTCAATGCTAATATAATAGTGCTACTCATATTTTTCGTTTTAAGATTTATTATTGTTTTAATGCCTTCCCATACTTTTTTTTGAATTATTCTTATTGTTATTATGAAATTTTGAAAATATTCCCTTTTTCTTTGTCTTGTTCTTTGAGTTACTAGATTCTTTTGGTTTAAATACCTAAAGTGTAAGTTAATTTTTGATTCATGATCCTTTGCCGACATATAATGCTTAAATGTTTTGTTTTTGCTTTTAATAAGGTCAATTACTTTGTAAAACTTGTCTTTAAAACTGTCAGGATTAAATTTTCTGAAGTCTCTTATTTTTACATTATTATTATTACATAACAACAGTTTTAAAGTTTTATAGTGATGATATAGTGACGATATAGTGCTAATGGTTCATATCAAGATATGGACCATTAGCACTATAACGTTTTCTGATCTGAGATTTTAGTAAATGGATAGAAATTTGTACGTTTCACGATTCAAAAAACAATCTATTTGTTATTAGATGTCTAACTATTAAAAGATATACTAACTTTTGGGTCACCTGGTTTTGCTCCAAATTTATCTCTCATTTCACCAGTATCATCAAAAAACACAACAACACGATCAGTTGATACTATAGCCATCTTTTTGTTATTTGCTGACCAACACATTGCAGTAACCTTAGCTGCACCATCCTTGAATAAAACAAAACGTTACTTTAAGAAAAAAACTCAAAAATAAAGAGCTATTCTTTAAAACAACAACACAGGTATTTAACAAAAATATTTACAGCATACAAAAAATTTATTTCAAATAAAATTCATATATATATAAATATCAATTAAATATCAAATAAATGTCAAATAAATATCAAAAACTAAATAGCAAAAAAATTTCAAATAAATTTTTTTTATTCATTAACAATTCAGTAGCTTCTGAAACCATAAATTTGATAAACAAATTTCTAAAACATATCAGAAAATTCTAAAACATATCAGAAAATTCTAAAACATATCAGAAAATTCTAAAACATATCAGAAAATTCTAAAACATATCAGAAAATTCTAAAACATATCAGAAAAT
>JAUZNK010034428.1:0-18248 GCA_035046665.1 Euphysa ruthae
GTCAGTCAGTCAGTCAGTCAGTCAGTCAGTCAGTCAGTCAGTCAGTCAGTCAGTCAGTCAGTCAGTCAGTCAGTCAGACATTCAGTCAGTCAGTCAGTCAGTCGGTCAGTCAGTAGTCAGTCAGTAGTCAGTCAGTCAGTCAATCAGTCAGTTAGTTTTTATTGTGCCATAACAAATATATAACTAGCAAATAAAAAATATGTATAACATTAAGCTATCAAACAAAAAATACAGTATAGGTACAAATATTCTTTCCCTTTACACAAACAACGTCCAAAAAATTATATATATATATCTAATTATACAAAACAAAGTGTTTGTATGTATTTCTGTTCCACTACTTCTCTTTACTGAGGGTTAGGAGCCTGAAACGACTCAGGGAGTGTCATTAAAAACAAAAATTTTGAAAAAGTTGAGATTTTTTTCTTTTAAAAACTCGATAATTCAAAAGATCAGATTTTTTTCTAATTTTTCAAATTTTTGACCGCTTATCCAAATCCCAAATATAAAAAAACTAGCAGATCGGGTCCGGAGGGCCCAAGATTTGTTAGTATAACAGGATTAAAAACCCCCTAGTATTAGTGAAATTTCTTTTAGTTGAAGAAATCATGGTAGGAAGAAGCCATAACGAATTTGGTGAATACATTTCTAGAAATAAACTTTAGCATCTGCCAAGTTTAAAAGGAAATGTTATAACCAATAAATATTAGGTCTTCATTTTATGTTCAGAAATTTTTTCTTTAAACTTATGCTTAAACAGGTTGTAGTTTGTTATTTTTTTTTTTTTTTTTCGTTAAGGAGATTGTTTCAATTAAAAGGAGCTTTTGGTGGCAAACAATTTTCTCTTTTTGTTGATCATCTAATGGGTACGTTTTGCTTCGCAAAGGTTCTATTTCCAAAAATAGACTTTATGCGCTTGTTTTGGACGATTTTCAAAACATTTATGAGTGATTTTTTAAGGCTTAGATGTCAGGCACAACATAAAAAGTCAAAATGTGATTAAATCAGTGCATTACAAATAGAGCGTTTTATAGCTATTGTAAAAAAGTTTTCTTCATGAAAGTTTTGGATTTATTTTACTTAGAGCACAATGACCCATTCCCTCTACAAAAAATTTTTTTTATCTGATACACATCCCAGATATTTTATTGAGGTATTTTGTCGGATGCGCCTCTATAATTTAATTTGATGGGCCTGTTTTTTTAACTTTTATTTTTGATGGAAAACAATGCCTTTAGTCTCATCTTCTCTGAAGTGGACACTCACAAATGTTTAAAAAGTTTTTGTTTAAAACCATTTCATATTTTTGTGTTGAAGACCTAGACGTGTATTTTCTTTTAGTAGTGCCAAAAGCATCTTTAAGTTTCTTTCACTTTAAACTTTTGAGTTTTATCTCCTGCTATTTTTCCTGGAATTTCCCTGGAACTTCCCTGGGAATTGTTTTTAATTTTCTGAAAAGTGCGATGTCATCAATTTTTATACAATTTAGAAATACACAAGACAATTCGATCAAATTTGTACCAAAATCTTCATTTCAAAAATCTTGGAAATCCGTGAAATCAAAAGCATTGATTATTCTAGAAAAAAAAGGAATTAATATTATTATTTTTTTCAGATTTTAACGGAAACCCTTAGTGCTGTTTAGTTTAGGCAAAAGCTGATTTTTCAGACAATCTTGGTGAAAATATTATGAGACTTATATGCCATTAGGAAAACTTATTAATTATAAATATGGATGCACCGACCTTGGTATATTCAGCTTTAAGTTTATCTTTTAGTTAATAGACTTATAACTTAGAAAATAAAAAAATTTACATATTTCTCTGCTGGATCTAAGGAATGAAAGTGACAAGTCCGTACTAATTTAGGTTTGTTATCATTTTTGCCATTTTGGTCATGAAAACCACTTTTACAGCATGCATCAAATGTGAATTTGTGCTAAAATTTGATAACAGGCTCATATAATATGGCCATGATTGTAGCCTAGTAGAAAAGAGGTGCCAGATTTTATCCTTGTTGGAGTCCATATAAGTTAGGTTAGACCAAACATGGAAATAAATTCTTAATACTTAATTCTTTTTACCATTAAGAGTGACAGCTCTGCTGTAAAGAACATTATTATTGTTGCTGACCAAACGATTAACTTTTAAGCTTCCTAGAATATATTTTCTATCCTTATGGATGATTTGCAACATTTGACTCAGAAGTTCGATAAAATTGATTTTTGATAATAAACTATTTACATTGAGATGGAATTTTGCCTAAAGGGAAACCATGATTTCTAGTTTGCTTGCAAAAGGTTTTCCATATTGTACTGTACAGAACCTGGATCATATTAAATTCAAAACTTTTAAACCTGAGTTAATGCATCAAATGAACTAACTTTTGTTCTAATTGGTATGAGTGGGAAAAGTTGTAAAAATATAAATCAGATAGCAGCTTTACAGACTATTTTTACCATCTAACACAGACCTAAGCTAAAAATATCTCAATAATACAAAATCTAGATTTGACAAACACATGCCCAAAACTATAAACTAAAGTTCCTAATAAGTCTTTTCAAATTTAGAATAAAAATTTTTACTTCACTTACTTAAAAGTCTGAAACAAATTTTGTAATGTAAGTAAGAACCCTACAAAAAAGAAAACTAAAAGGAAAATCATGAAAAACAGAATTCAAAATAGGAATGAATGATATGACTTATTATTTCTATATCTACTATTTCTTTTTTTTTCTTTTTTTTTTTCCCAAGCGCTTCAAAAAAAGTCATTAAGTAAAAGTGTCTAGTACCAATACTGTTAACCATGCAGCAAAAATGACAGGGTAAGAAAACTTCCTTACAGTACAGTACTAAACAAACTAGAGGGAATATCAACAAAATTCCTTACAGTAGTAAACTAGAGGGCGTATCAACAAAAATTCTTTGTTCTTATTTTCAGCAAAAGTTTTGTAAAAATATACAAGATTGGAATAAACAAAAGGTTTAGATTTTTTCCAAATCATGTAAAGTGTGAATCAATATTTGTTTTGGGAGTTTTAAGTGGTGCTGTTCTATTTATAATGTAAAAAATGTGGTTTTTGTGTATTTATTAACACCTAAGTGGTGTTGGGTACTTAAAAGTTTCTCATCTAATTGGTTACATTGAGAAAAATTCAAATTCACTGATTGCATATTGACATAGATTAATACTATAACAAATATATTTCTGAAGGTAAATTCACATCGAGATAAAGCGCAAACTTGAATTGTATCGGTATAAATTGTAACAAATAAAAGTTTGAAAAATTAAACAGACAGAAAATGAATGTAAGTAAATAAATAATATAAGTAGAATAATAATATAATAAACATAATAAATATAATAAATGTAGTAAATATAATAAATACAACAAAGTTGGTGAATATAATAAATATAACAAAAAAAACAAACATAATAATTATAATAAATATATTAAATATAATAACTGTAATAGTTATAACAAGAGCAATAAATATAAAAAATGTAATAAATATAGTAGATATAACAAACATAATAAATACAGTAAATATATTAAATACAATAAATACAATAATTATAATAATTATAAATTTAATAAATATATTGAATAAATTTGATAAATATAATAAATTTAACAAATATATAGATATAATAAACATGATAAATATAATAAACATAATAAGGACATTAAGTATAATAAATATAATAAATTTAATAAATATACTTATTAAACATATTATAGCTAACAAGTATAATATATATAAAGTAAATATAATCTATATATGTAGTAAATAATATAATATATAGTAAATATATAATATTAAATACAATAAATATAATAAATGCAATAAAAATAATATATATCATAAATTTAGTAAATATAATAAATATATTAAATATAATAAATATAATAAATATAATAAATATAATAAATATAGAAAATATAATAAATATAATAAAGATAATAAATATAATATATATAATAATTATAATAGATATCATAGAGATACTAAATATTAAAATTTATAACTACAAAATTTGCAATTTACAATGTATAAAAAGTCAAATATTACAGTTATTTAATTATTATTTTATACCGTCAAAGGTGATGCCAATTCCGTAGGTTTTCATGTTTCCTTTCCTATTTTCTCATTAAGTCATTTAGACTTAAAAAACTTTCTTAGAATTTAAACATTGCTTACTATCCTTTTGGAACGACTAGCAAACGTCGTCAGATTTTCTTATAGCAGCTTGATAAGTCTCAAAGAAAATGGGAACAGTATCATGGGTTCCATTATCGTGTGTAATGTAGCCAGGCCTGAAACTACAGTAAAAAATTTTCTTTCAGGATGAGTGATCAACGAACACAATGTTGTATATCAAATACACATGTTGAATCTGTGCTTCGTTTTAGCAACACGACTTGCAAAAAAATGATCAGCTCAAAAACGAATAAATTGATGAAAGGGTAGTTTTTTTCTACATAGAGACAAATCTCTAGCAAACTATCACAAGTTTTGGAAGGCGAACTGTAATCTAAATTATTTGTACCGGTGTGAACAATAGATGATTTTATGTCTTTTCTAAATTGAGTGTTCTTCATACGCCACTAAACATTCTCCACCTTATCCCCTTCAACAACAACTTTAAAAAAATCTCCAATCGAACTGCAACATGTATTGCTATGATGTTTTAAACTTTTAAAATTTAAACATCAAAAAAACTAGCTTGCTTTTGCTCCTCCATACCTTTTTCTATTTATCATGGTGCTCTTTTAACCATCTAGTTTTGCTTCTTATAGTTGGTATTTTAGTATTAGTTTTAGTATAAAAATCATCATAAAATTTTTTTCAAAATTCAAGACAGATTATTACGAAGCTGTTTATTATTATTTGATGAAATGATAATGTAGCAGCCATTCTCAAATGTAAAGCAAATTTATTTCCAAAATTTAGGGTACGCTTCAAAAAGTTGGAACATGAATGATAAAAGCAGCAATTTCTCTCTGTTTGGGTTCTAACTTTAATAACAGCGTTAATCGCATTTTCTCAAATTCAAAACGACTATTTCTAATCTTTTATTTACCATACACACTTCGTTTTTCGGATAATAAAGTTGAATTTACAGTTGATTATTTTTGAAAATATAATGTATACGAAGATGTAATGTTTGTGAAAATATAATGTATGCCAAAATATAATGTATGCGTATTCGATATCGACTTATTTAATGAGCAAATTTGTAGCTAGAAGGTATTTAACAAACTCCATTAAAAAATAAAATTTCACAATAAAAAAGTCAAAATAATATTGGAAGTAATCTTCCAGGGATGATTACCCGACAGACAATTTTTGAGGAGTGAAGTTGTTAGGGAGAACATCCCGGATGGACAATCTTCTCACAAACATTCACTGATCGCAAAACATATAATGTAAAAATCCGCTGATCAAAATATTTCCTTATTGAATTATTTAAATATCTACCTCAGTAAAGATCGAAACTCCCAAAAATCAAAAGATACGAAAATTTGCCCATTCAGAAGTTCAATTTAAAGATTTTCTAGTTCAAAGATTTATCAATAAAACTATCCAAGATAAGAAATATCAACTTATTTAGGTGGTGCTACGCTGTTACGAACTAAAATTTTTATTCATTTTAAATTCAAATAATAGGTCTCCTATTAGAAAAAAAAATCTTTAAAGTAAAGATCAAAACTTTACTACAGCAAGCCCAACCAATATGATTAGTATATCGAAGCGTTTTAAAAAACACGATTTTGAAAAAAATGCGATTGAAGTGAAAACTTTCTAAAAACTCTTATATAAGTTTATGGTGTAGTCAACAAGAGGGTCAATCTGGACAGAGTTAGGATAAAGATGATTTTGGTACCGTTAGAAGTGCAATTTTATGTACTTTTAGCTGGTGTAAACCCTCCAAAATCAGATTTTGGCAAAGAAATTACATAAATTTTTGTGCGAGTCTTCAAGTTACAAAAATTTAAAAATAAAGAGGTTTCTTAAGGAATTTGAAAAAACAACAAACAAAATTTTAAACAAATATGAGCTTTCATACTACAAATTTCCTATTTTATAGTGAACGTCATTATATGGCCCTTTATATAAAATAAAGCCGCTTTTAAAAATTTTACAAGAGTCACATGGCCCATAATTTTATACGAAGTTAGAATGTAGAAATAAACTAAAGCTGCATAGACAAACCATATCAATAGTTTATAGCCATAATTTATATTTATATATACATCCCAGAAAAAATAAGCGTTATGATTGAACCTAAACAAGAGGTTATGCTATTTAGACTGATAGTTTTAACAGGAAGGAATGAGGTTTATTTTGTGGAAAAAATGTGACTTTTGATCGCCAGCATCAAGATTGTAAAAGATTTGTCACAGTAGTATTAAATGAGTCGTTTAAGTTAGAATTTTTTGTTTGCCCGACTGAAGTTAGTCGTTTTAAACATTCTGTTATTTGCAACACAGAAATCTCCGTCGAGAGTATGACCTAGGGGACGATTACACAGTGGGTAGCAGATAATGTTGATCACAATATCTGCACCCATGAGATTAAAGGCACTTTTTCATGAAATGGTTATAATCGCAGTTGGGACAAAAAATCGCGATCAAGATTTTCCAAGCCTCTTTCATATTAAGAGAATAAAGGATCTTCTAAAGTTGTCAGAAATAACAACTGAAGATCTTATTCTGATATTGTCTTTCGAGCCTGCTGACGTAGTTGGCTTATACAAAGTGTTATTCAAGCCCATCATAGAACTTCTGTCAACTTTAATTTTCATAATTAACCAGGAAAAAGTTATGGACGTGACAGCCCCATCTGTGTCTTTCGACCAACCTATGTGGGTTAAAGCATTTGATATTGTTATATCTAAAAGACCTACCAATTGTCGTTCGTTTAGCAAGTTTCCACACTTTTATGAGCTTCTTGGGAAGTATTAGGAAAACCATGGAGGGGTCAGGATTTGAGCGGCTGCTAGAGACAATTTACGCAAAAAATTTGATCTGTCATATTATTTCCGGAAAAGCCATTGCTTGGGTGATTCTGTGATGACAAAGTGGAAATATAAATTTTAAGATACTACATATTTTATGGATAGTCAAGAGGAAAATAGGTCTGATTGAGTATTTTTATCAATTATATTGAATTTTTACTAAGTGCTTTTAATAGCCTGCTAGCTACTAACAAAAATATTCAAAAATAAAAATATGCATTGCTCGCAGAATAGACTATTGTTTAGAATATTTTCTTATCAAAGTATGCGTATGTGAAGTTCGAAAGTTTTAAAGATTGGATAACTCATACATCTGCAGATGCAAAACTTCACTATTCTAAAAGTCCAGCAATCAAACTATCTAAGTTTAACAATATTAATTAGTTTAAAAATCTGGCAATGGATAGGCCACTAACCAAAATATTTACGATTATATCTGCTACTCCAAAGATTCACGGATGAAAATATCTTCTTATTAAATCATCAATGTCTCCATTTCTGTAAAATGGGAAATTTTTAAAGATTAACTGATTCCAAAATTCTCTGATAAAAAACTTCATTGATTTTAAAAATGACACATTAAAAAAAAATGTCGATACAAGATACAAGACCAAGCAGGTTGCCGCAACAGAACATGTTCCTTAATTTTTCTTTGAATTTCGTTAATAGCGATGTTTTCTTCTTTTTTTTTTTTTTTTTTTTAATAATTATCGAGTTGTTTATTTTTAAAAGGTTAATTTTTTTTAAATAGCAGTTTTTTTTTTTTTTTTTTTTTTGCAATATTTAACATAACCGAAAAAGAAATAGAGCTTATAATTTACACATTGAATATAAAGTATAAGAGAGCTAGTAAAACTTGAATAAATGAATGAAAACGTGTTGATGTTTCATTTTCATTAGGTTTATTCACTTTGAGCCTTATTTGAGTTTTTTAAACTTGTCAATCAATGTTTTTTTTTCGTTGAGCTCTCCTAATGACAATAAAATCTACGTAGCTGAATAATTTAGAAAATTATTGTTTGCATAAACGCATTCTAAGGCTAAAAAAAGAAGAAAAGTTGGTCCGATTAAAACAAAAAAGAACATTCAGAGGAAATCAGAATACAAATTTACCTACTAAATTTACCTTCTTCTAATAAGTTAAAAATTGCTGTATCAGTATTGTCATCTGATGCTGGTGTTGCTGAGACATCTCCATTGATACTGATTTTTTTCATCTGCGTCGCAGCCTTACGATGACCTTGTTAATAATGGAAATTGTGATAATGTACTAAGTTTGAATAGTTGTTTTATGTTAATTGAAATTTAGATTTTACATTTTTTACTATCTCTGGTAGGATGCTGTCCTGATTGTCAGACTTACATCATTTTAACGAATGTTGATTTGTCTCAAGAGAAAAGATTGAGTCTTTCGAGCAAAGTTTCTCATAGCAACGCAACTGCGATTGGAATCACAAGACGTTCGCAAGTAATTCGTTTTGTTTTTCAACCCATGGTGCATCAAAGAAAGTACTATCTATGTTAAATGCCACAGACGAGCTACGTAAATCTGTAAGTGTTTCATTAAACAAAAGCGATATTGGAGATTGTCACTGGGACATGGCAGAGGCGAGGATACTCGTCTCTTCATGGCGTTGTGAACATTATTGCAGCTAATATCGGCAAGTGTTTGAACTAATGTGTCAGATCGAAGAGTTTTCATGAGTGTACTTATTTGTAAAAAAGGAAGTTTACGCAGAGTTATGATGAATTTACTTCAAATTATGATTGCGGCATTAACCATAATGGTGTACAGGATATATGGAGGCAGCGGGACTGCTTGATTGTCTTCAGGCATCTTTACCTAACAGAAAAGTTAGGTATAAATATTTCATTTCGGATGGTAAATCTTTAGTGGTAAAAGGACGTTTCACTGGAAAGATTATCAACAAGCTCCAAAGTTATTTTGGAATTGCCATAAGAGAATAAACACGGAAAAAAGTGTATGAAAAAAGCCATTGGTGCTGTTTTGTTCCACTTTTCGGAAGGTGGTAATTTCGATTCAAGACATCTTATCTGTCCTCGTAGTATAGATAGCTGGTGTAAATTTCAAGTAGACAAAGTAAGTGTTGCCCGAACTTACATTTATAAGCCTGATATTACAGTAGATTTTGTTGAAAAAATTCAGCAAGTATTTTTCAGCTTAAGCGATGAAAGTTTATTGAAGCGCTGTTTCCACGGAAAACACAAAATAACAACGAGTCATTGAATAGTGTTATATGGAAACGTCACACTAAAGAAGTTTTTGTTGGTAGGGAGACAATAGAAATTGGTGTAGCATCTGCTGTCATAGCTTTTAATGACAGGTTGATGCGACTGTAACAATTATTTAAACATTAGTCAAGGATTTCAGACCTTTGATTTTTGTAGCGGCGTTGACAATAATCGCATTTATGATATGGAACGTAAAACAACACCGCAAATTCGGCACAACTCCGAGCTCAGCGTAAAGGTTTTCTGATGCAACTGAGGAGAAAGAGGATCCCACATATGGACTTGGTTTAATTTAGCATTTTACATTTATACATTTTTTTTCTTTTGAAATGAGATTGCTCCTGGTCCAATTAATCGCTTGGATTTATGATATGTAGTAACTGAACTTGATTTTTATTGTGTTGCTATTGATTTATAAACAACTTGTTTATCTAGCGAACTTAGTCAGCATAATGTACGGCATGATCTATTGTGCATACAGTTATATTTATTTAATATGAATCATAGGATATATTTCATAGGTAGTGTGATTGATCTGTTATCAGGGTAGAATCCAAGCATTTTTTAGGAATATCTGTTTTATTAGTTATTAGGAAAATTTCGGCCCCATTAACTTTAGTTTTAAGCTAGGCTCTATTGACATGTGTTTTTATGGCTGTTTAGATCGTGAAGAATAATTTTATTTACTACAATATACCTGCCAAGATTTGGCTAATAGGTGCACGTAGCATTTATAAATAAATCTTAAAAAGTAAAAAAAATTTTAAGGGTTGCGTTATTTTAACTTGGGACCAGCACAAAACAATGTTTTTCGAACAAATTTATTACAGAAGGGCACGTGGGTTTGGTTCTGGTGTACTTGAAAACGTATGGCGAAAAATGGTGGAAGAGATAGGCAAATAAAATGTCTGTCAAAACTATATTTCAATTGTGGTCTCGTTATACATCACACACAAAAATAGAGAGATTGATACAGAAAAAAAAAAAGAAGTATTTTCTACAGAATTATAGTCTATGTTCATTAGGTCTGCAAACTATATCCAGAGAGGTAAAAAATGTTTCTTTGACATTATGTTTAAAAAAAGTATAGTTTGTGATTGATTTTATTTCATTAAAAAGGTTGCTCCATTAAAGGGATGATGACAGACAATTTTTCCTATGGTGCACCTTCTTAATGGTGTATCTAACATTAGATGGCTGTTGCGTAGAGAGATTCTTCTATTTTCAGAAATTTTAAAGACTTTACAGTTGGGTAAACTGTAAAATTGAAATGCATGTACTGTAACACACTGATTGTTCCTCACATCAACAAGCAGAAAACTTTTGGCTATATACTGCTTAGTACGAAAATGGGGACGACTATCTATATTAAACAAAATCTTATAGATTTATTTTGTGCCCTTTTCAAACAGATTTTAAATGATTTTTTGAAGCCTAAATACCAGGCAGAACATGCATAGTCAAAGTGAGGTTGAATCAGTGCATTGCATAGAGTACACTTTAAAGTAGGTGCTAAAAAAGATTGTTTTCTATATAGAAATCTAAGTTTGGAATTAATTTTATTTAAAACATAACGACACATTGTCTCTCCAGTCAGGGTTTCATCTAATAAACATCTTAGGTATTTGTCTGAAGTATGTTGCTTAATGGATGAGCCTCTATAAATTATATTCCCCAAAGTGCACACTTAGTTTGTAAGGTTGGAAAAATTTCTGTTTAAAACATTTTTCAATTTCTTTTTTATCCTTGTGTTGGAAAATCAAGCAAGAATCATCTGCTTAAAGAAGTAATTCAAAGTCTACTGCTTGTATCATGCTATTTACATTAAGCAAAAACAAAATAGGTCCTAAAATTGACCCCTGAGGGACACCACATCTCACCAATACTTCATCAGAAAGTTCTATATCAACTTTCACCCTAAATTTTCTATTTGAGATAATACTTGAACCAGAAAACTAAACTTTCTGAAAATGGATATCAGTTTTTCAAGCAAAAACTTGAAATCTAAAGCATTTTGGAGATCTATAAGGATCATTCTAGTGTGACATCCTTTTTCAAGCTTATTGTAATTCTGTCATGAAGATGTGAAAAACAATCACCTTACACAAGATATTTTGGTTGGGAAACTTTTTATTCCTGCTTTTTATAGCTTGCGATATGGCAAGTATTCAATAAAGTGTCGATTTGTTATTGAATAATATTATAATCTGTCATAAATGAATTCACCGTGAAACGCCAGAACTTAATCTTTACTGGCTTTTATATCAATCTTAATAGATATGACTATTTATAACTTAGTTAAACGGATAGTTAATTTAGTATGACTCCTATGTTTAGCTTAAGCTTTTGAGTGACTCCAACCGGTCGAGTCAGTTACATCAGAATCGCGTTTTAAATTTCATAAAATTTAATAAACGTTACTTGTTTTTATAAACCTTGCGAATGTTAAAAAAATACTGGTAAATAAAAAATGTAATATAAAGTCACGTGTAAGTGCCATCATTATTGTTTACATCCTTTATATAAAGTTATTGTTAAGCCGTAAGCTAAAAGTCATTTTCTCATTGATCAAGTTAATAATTTTACTAAGTGATAGTTTGTAGAAATCGAACGAGCTATATTCTAGCAAAAAAAGAAGAAAAAAAACTTATTATTTAAATCAATATTTAAATATATTTTATAAATATATATTTATATCAATTTTACACATTTCATAACTAATTTTAACATTTATAAAAATAAAATCAACATTTACATAGTATTACCATATTAAGACCCAAGTTAAAACTTATAGTTAAAAACAAAAATAGTCAAAATCATGGAAAATTTTTGACACAATATTTAAAATCAAGATCAAAGCTAATAAAATAAGGTAAAACTATCGTAACATCTAATTGGGTATATTTATTTATTCACACCTTTAGCTGGAAAGCATTTGAGTAATCCTAACGCCCTAAGTCTTTTCACAATAATGGGTGTAAAAGTAACCGTAATGAACATTCTGGCGGGAAGAATGATTGAATGAAGAGCATATGCAACCAGAAATGTACTTGCTGCTCCTGAAAAAGTCGAATTCGCAGCAGATTCTGATATAACGTTGTAATAAAGAAGCAAAGCTGGAACGTCTGAACCACTAAAAAGAATTGAAAATGTTACAGTCAATCAACAAGCTAAAATCACCAAATTTGTGCAATTCTTCATTAAAAAATTTCTGTTTCAAGGTATGGCCACATTGAACTAAACCATTCAAAAAGCTAACACTCGATGACTAATACACCCATGGATTGAAATAATTTTTTTATCAAGTCATGTTTATAGCGATGGTAATAAAAATTTTTAGTCCAACGTAGTAGTTTAAGTGGCTGTGTTGAACCAGGGCCTTTTTGAATCCAAGAAACCCAATTTTAACTTTTTCGGGTAAAAATGTCCGTAAGGAATTCTTTACCAAGGCAGTGTTGCCTAGCAAATTTTCCGATATTAGTGCATTGTAATGGAAAATGTTGTGGGTTCAAATCCAATCGAGAGCGAAAACAAAAAATTTCTTTATCGATTGTTGCCGTAGCACAAATGGGAGTTTTAAACACAGCCCGATTCGATGATAAGATCATTCAGATATTCTTCCGAATTAAAAATGGTTTTAATAGAACACAATCAAAACCACGCTTCTACGGAATATTTGAGAAACTATCGGCAACAAAGTTCCTTTTAAGCAACTTTTGTTAGGGGTGGTTGAAAATCGTATTATCAATAAATAAAAAAACAAGTTTTACCACATAAAAACAAAGGATAAGTGAGTCACACTACTTCATTTTTTAGAGAAAGCGACTTGTTTAGTAAATTAACTCATTCAGCAAGTGACTACTCTTATAGTGGATTTGAAAATATAGAGCACATTAAAAGACCTCTCTGAGCTATTATTTTCAGAGAAACTTGCGTTCCTAACTCATGGTTTCAGTGAACAAATATTCTAGTGTAAATAAACTTTTATAAAAATTATATAGTTAAGATAGTATTAATCAGCGGACCTGACTTCAGAATCGACTTTATATTACAATGGTTTGACAAGAAGAGAAATGGTGTTTCATTGGAATTGGCCATGGTCGAGAATATACTAAGAATTAAACAAAATAGAAGTACATGTTATTTTAATGAAGATATTGAGGATAATAGCTTTCCGGGAGCAAATAGTTGAAATTGTGTGCACCACACACAATTTTATTTATTATTGTCATGAAGAAGTATGTACTGATATATCGAAAAAAGGTGCTAAAAGTTAAACTTGTCAGCCATAACAATATAACCACCTGCAAAAAACTTCACATATAGATACCAACAATCACATACCTATTACGTCACACATTGATACTAACAACAACATTCATATAATAATTCAAGCAGAAAGCGTGGAATCTTGGTTTACGATTAGCACCAACAAAATGGCTTAGTGTAAGTCAAACCTAAGCTAACCAAATTAAAAAACAATTTTGACGTAACTAACCACACATTGCAAGTTTTCATCATCTTTAATACACAATAGACTTTTTTTCAAGGGAATAAATATAGAAGTAAATCTAAACATTATTCTACACCAGATATTTTCACACCAATCCTTCAAAATCGTAGGGAACTAGAAAATAATAAGCCTTGTTCGTGACAGTTTTTAAATAAGTAAATAAGCAAACACATTCATACATTTATATATTAAAATTAAATATTGAATTAAATATTGATCGGCATTTTTTTTTTTTTTTTTTTTTTTGTGTTCGCAAGTCGACAATATTAGGCAAAGAATTTTTGGTTTTAGTAAAAAAGTTGCGATGCAAGTAGAATCATAGGTTTGCTTCAACAATCAAATATCGACCTTATATCCAATAACCTAGACCAATAACAGCAAAGTGTACGATATTCGTCTTTAACGCACCTTTCTTCAGACACCTGAAACACCTTGCCTCAATTTCATTCTCTATTCTCCAAACATTGTTGCTTTTCTCAATATTTTTATGTTTTTTTATTTCATTGTGAATGGTCCAGTTGTTGGTGAAGGTCATACAAGTTTTTAGAGATAATATACCATTTTGCATTTTGTAAAATACATTTCTATTTCTATGCTAAAAGCATTTCTATTGAAATTCGCACTTAAACTATCTGTTTATCAGCTTCACTAAGTCTGATCAGCTTTTGATAGTGCCATACTATATAACCACGAATTGCTTGATCACCTCTCTGAAACGTGGAGCAAGAACATACCAACTCTATTTATAATTTAGGATATTTCTATGACAACACCATATGACAACAACACTCAGTTAATTTTTTACAGATTTTTTAAAAAGTTTCGTACTTAGGAATAGTGACTTTGTCAGTTTTTGTTTGAAACTAATCGGATTTCTTAGTTATTTTATCACAGCGACGGCTCTTCGACCCATCCTATATCTGAGAAGTCGGAAAAAATTCGATATCGCTTTCGCCTCCTGTTGAGAAATTGTTATCGAGAACCTCTGCGGCAAATATGCCTGGTATGGTAATTCTGTTACATTTTGTTTTAGGCTATAAATCAAATCCACTCGACTAAGAACCATTCTCACATCTGCTGTCTACTTTGCTTTTGGTTTGTGGATCATTTACTAAAGATAATCTATTGAGGATAAATTATTTTAGCCAACTGCTTCCATTAATGTATATATAATAATAATAATCATCATTTATTTTCCAAAAACAAAAAAAAAATTATATTTAAATTGTATATGTTATAAAAAAGAAAAAAAGAAAATTTTTCATAAAATCGTAAATCAATTTTAGTGAAAAATACAAAAATGTTGTTTTTAGTCAGAAAATTGACTAAATTCGGGCATGTTTATTGGTAAATTAGTCATCAGTAACAACAATACTGTGTTCCTTTTATGGCATTACATCATCACACAAAAAACTATCAAAAATGGTCAAGCCAAATTTTAAAAATCAAAGAATTTAAATAAAGAATAAAAATCAAAGAGTTTTACATTTTCGCGATGAAGCACGCACTTTTTGGCACATTTTGATAAATTTATTTCAATATTATGGAATTACCTTGAAATACAGAAACGAGCTATAAAATTTTATGCGGCTTTTGACAGCAACTCTAAATGTCTCTTAAACACACTAGTTAACAAAAACTGAAAGATGAAAAGCTTACAAATTTAATTTGACCTTTAATAAGAGGATGCTTATAGCTTTGATGGTCAGCTAATTACTAACCTCCACGCAATTAGAGCATGTGGAAAGTCTATTGTATGGATTTCTGAAAACCTTCGAAAAAACATTTATTTCCACAAAAAAGTTGTATAGTACAAGTAGCGTTAAAAACCAAGGAAAAACAATAACCCGATCGCTGATTAATTATTACTTTTTACATAATCATGTCTATTACAATCAAAACAAATGAAAAGGGTTCACTGTTACAGTTACGCCTACCTATCACTTATTTGCTACGGTTACATCTTTTCAATGCAAAAATGTCTGTCACACTCAACATATTTAGCGATGAAACCACATAAAGGTACAACAAAAGATACTGTCTTAAGATTTATTGGAAGAATTTGCGATATCTACAAAGGTATTTGCGTACAAAAACCCAGTAAAAGTTTGAGTTTATCTAAAAATGAAAGACATATATGGCAACAGAAATCACATGTAGTTGCGACAAAAAAGCCAGTAAAAGTTTGGGTCCATCTAGAAATGAACTACCACTGTGGTAACAGAAATAGCATTTAGAATTCAAGAAAATTTAATTCGTAACATACCTTTTACAACCATAGAATACCAATTAAACCCCATACCATTTGTAGGATCAAAAAAAAAAATATATTAAAAAAATAATAATAAATTGCTTGGAAATTGGGGTCTCTTTTTGATTCTACGATCCCGCTAACACTATTGAAACCAGCATTAGAAAAATCGATCTTAATCAATTTTGAAAAATTTTCTTTTTGCCTTCGCAGCAAAAGTAAAGCTATATGTAGAGTATTTGTGAGAAGTTGCATATTCAGGCTTGTGAAATAGTTATAAATGCCTTTTCCACTGCTAAGATCTAGAATGCTTAGGCATTAAAGTACCAGCCTTAATCCTTGATTTTCATAAAAAACGAGCCTTACATCCTAATTTTCATAAAATACGAAATCAACTTTCTGTTTTTTTTTTTTTAAATATGAGTCAAAAATCCTGATTTTCTCAAAATACATTCTTTGAAAAAATAATGAAAAAAAAATAAATAAATAAAAAACATAGTAATAAAAATAAAAATAACGTTTATATAAATTATAAAAGTGTTTACTGTATTATTTATGTTTGATCAGAAGTTATCTAAATCTAAATTACTGTTTTTCTACAGACTGTAGCCTTAACAATTTCAAAAGTTTGCATTAAAAGGAACATCGTAAACCCCGATTTCATTCGTCTAGTAATGCATCTGTTTTTACAATTATTTCATTAAAAATGTAAGGTTTTACATTCACAACGGTTTTTCGAACTTAATTCCAAGTAACTTTATTGTTTCCCAAATATCGTTACATTCATCTTCTGAACTTTCTTTATTATTATTGTGATCGCAGCCTGCCTTATATTCTTCGTAAATAATACTTCCGTTCTGTTAAATAGATGTCTAAAATCCTACCGCATTCTTCAACAAGGTTGACCAAAAACCAGCTTGAAAAAGAGACATTAAATCAGAATGCTGTGGAATCAAATTTAAAGATTTTGCGCCTCAAAACACATCTCTTAGGAAACAATGTTTATCTTATTGTATCTGAATGGCAGTTAGTGCTCAGGCTCCATGTAATGGTCTAGGTCTTTAATCTTTTTCTCAAGCGGCATCTGAATTTATAATTCAGAAGGCTGAAATACAATGCAACAAAAGCAAGATAGATTACCATTGAATCATCGGGATTGAAAAAAAAAGAGTAAAAGAAGAAGAAAAGGAAATCTTTAAGGGAGAAACTTTCTAAAGAAAGAAACATTTAATTAAATAAAATTATTGTTATGAAATATATTGTTAAAAATCTGAACGATATTTACCGATTTAGGATGACGACTTTTTTTTTTTTTTTTTCATTTTTGATATATATATATATATATATATATATATATTACGAATTTGGGACACAGGACGACATACATACATACACCAACTAAATTCTGCTATATGTTGTCCACGCCACGGATCCACAAACGAGTGGATTGCATAACTTTAATATTAACTGCATTACAATACCAAATATGTTTTTTAACAACTATTTTCATCTCTATACTCCAGCTTCAAATAAAAATAAAATTTAGACTTTCCCGGATATATTTTTTCAGTATTGTCTCTAAAATTGGCTATCACTGTTTTAGTTCTTTTCAGCTAAAACAATTGTCTGAGTTTTCCCTCGAAACCGATAAGCCAGAGCCCGATGACAATTAATACTCACTATTTTTCTTGTTTGCTATTGACTATACCTCTAGACCACCCTCATTAGAGGGTGAGTTACTGTTAACTGTTAGACTTTAAATGATTCTTTCTTCTATTTTTCAAAAGTATACACTTACAAATACTGCAGCCTTATTAAGTTTTTAAAAAGAAATGTAAGGTGTAACAGTTTAGGTTAAGTTTTTAAAGAGAACTCTATTCAGAATCTTCTTTCTAGAAACTGACCGTTAACTGTTACACTACACTTTTTAGATTTACTGATGTTTTCTAGCATATCTTTCATCAAGCGTATTCGCTTTTAAATATTTGCTAATCTTTATAATTTAAACTCTTAACAAATTCTAAGACGAAATATGTGAGGTATTCTATGTTTGTTTATTTTCAAATTTTCAGACAATCCTGGAAAATAATTTCCGGATACTAACTTATTGACATTGCATCCCATTCCCACGTTGTTTGTCAGTAGAAATGTTTCGAAATCGTCACAGCCATAAGTGGTTGTTTAATTCGTCAACTCAACATTGCAGGG
>JAUZNK010034439.1:0-18244 GCA_035046665.1 Euphysa ruthae
TTTTTATAGGAATAGCGTAGGCTCGAAATCAAGTGTTTTTGAAAGTTGTTAATTAGTTTATTAGTGACGTAGTAATAATGCGGACCACCAAGGAAATTTCAATGGATGTAGACTTTTTGCGGACTGACGAGGAATGTTTATATCGTGGGTAACCAGATATCGGGAAGAATATACGAAATTCGATTTATATGGTTAGGTTATTTGACGGAGTAGATAGCTTCTTTAATTTTGCGAGAGACAAGGCAAGGCTCGGAGTCGATGATCGATTTGTTATCCCATTGAAATGAATGATCTTTTCCCCATGAGTAGCGATTTCGTTAGATGTGTCGTATTTTTTGACTGCACGCTTGTGTTCCTTAGTTCTGCTTTTTAAAGATAGTTAGGATTCTCCGATGTATACTTTCAAAAACACTTAATTTCGAGCCTACGCTATTCCTATAAAAACCTTAAATTTTTAATTGTAACTAGCCTGATAATAGGAGCAGCATGACTCCTGAAACGTCGCTCAATAAAATTTTATAATTAATGACATGCGTTTTATTTCTTAATTATCAAGTAACTATATCTATATTCTTGGTTATTTTGAAGAGAGGGTTTTATATTCTTGTTAGTTTAAAAGGCACGTTGCTACTTATAACGTAAGCATAACTACCTTTCTAATTTCAAACGATTTTAATTCAGTGGAAAGCGCAAATACTGAGAGTAGCATTGTAAAAATCAAAATATTTAATTAGTGTTTTAAAAGATAAAAAATTTTCTAGTTCAGTGAAGTGAATTTTGTTAGGAGTAAAAGAATTTCGCAGTTTTTCGAGTTTCTTAAAAACCATAAAGATATGTTATGGAAAATTTCAATTACTCTTCTAAAACAAAAATATTTTTGTTTATTTTATAAATATCAACATTTTGATGAATCATGAATCAGTTTAAATTTTAGCCTAGATTAACGAAACGAATTTATTTCTCAACTAATCGGTTCATTCACACGGAAAATTATACATCCTCATCTTTAACAAAGAAAAAAACATGCAATTATAGTTTGAAATCATTATCAAGTTTTAAAAAGATTCGACAGAACAATACTTGGGTAACGAAACAAAGCTTTTCCATTGAACACGAAACTAATTATGAATACCTGTACTTTGAGTTGAGCAACCAGCTTTTCTTTTTCTGTTTTCAATAGTTTGACTTCTTGTTTTTTGTTTTTTGAATTGGACAATTCTAAATGTGCAATCTGTGTGTCCTTCTCTGAGAGAGACGTTTGTAGCTTTTCAACTCTAAAATCAATTATTATTAGTTTGAAAATCGCGAAAGTTCGCAACTTAACTTTTCTGGTTTAGTAACTTTGGCCGAAACACCAAAATTTTTTTTGCTGATTTGAGCTAATATCACTTAATAACACACGGATTTTTCAAACCAAGGAAAAATCGGTTTCTTATTATTTCATTCAATCATTGCATTTATCTTGAATTTTTACGAAAATTATAATCCTTTTAATGTCATCCCTCATTATACCACTGTAACAAAATTAACACCAATAAGCTTGCTACAAATAATGTCTCCGACAGCTATGTCATAAAATATATCAAAAGCGGATGACCGCGTAATGTTACGGAAAAAATAAAATAAAAATAATAAATCTGCCTAAAAGCGGGCACCCGCAAAATCCCTTTAAAATAACAGAAACTCAGCAAATCACTTTATGACGAGAAGTTCTTCCAAATTTCTTTTCCTTGTAGCTTTCATTGAAGCAATTAGAGCGTCTCTTTCTCCCATGAGTAAAATGAGAAGTGCATTTTTGATATTTGTAATAGCTTTTTCAACAACCACACGATTAAATTCGGCTTCTATCGCAGTTTTTTTTTTCTCAGCTTCTTCAGACATTTCTTCATGGTGAGCGAGAATTTCCTCCCTCTCAGCGGCTATAGTTACACTTTCACGTAAAGCATCTTCAAGTACCGATATTCGTTCATCTTTCTTTGCGATCTCCTCCTAACCATAAACATATAATATAGGTTTAAATATGAGATCAATCGTTATAAAATGATAAACCAAACACTAATTTTGATAACGTATTTAATTAATGTTTATAACTACCAGAAATTGTATCTTATTAACAGCACTACAACAACACAATACCTATCAAACAACTATAAAATTACGAAGTTTTATTTCGGATAAAAATATTAAAGCAATTACTGACGAATTTTATTTTATCTGTTTATATTTTTGATACAAGACTTTTCTTTCATAGGATAAATCATTATTAGGTTAAAAATTAAACTAAAGAAATTTAGCAATTAGGATTTGAAATTGAATACGCTTGTTAACGGTAATTTTGATCAATTTCGAATGTTAATTAGGCGTTCAAATTAGGAAAATTCAGGAGAATAATAAAACATGTTTGTGCCTATTCTAGGGACTGTATCTGAATTTATACCAGAAAAGTAAAAAATTCCCTGGATTCTTACGTCTATAATAAGTAATAAAACAATGAAAAATCAAATTCATCTATAGAGCGCCTTTATTATAATAACTCATAAAATATTAACAACAATTATTTTTTTAATATATTTGCAAGCGAGAGAGAGGACAATTATCATTATTTTCTTTACGATCCAAAGCAAAATCGGAACTTAGACTCTAAGTGCATCTACTTCGAAGAATACTTTTCAAAACTGCTCATATGTGCAAACCAACAAAAATAATATTTAAAGCATCGTGAAAATCTAAACGCAACTATAAAGGTAGAAACATTAAATACTTTTAATGTCACTTTGTATAAATTTTTAGATTTATCAAAGAGTTTGGCTTACTCCAAAACCGACAAAAAATATTTTTAAAAGATTTTGAAAGTTGCCTTAAATAGGCATCATAAATACCTTAAGACTGCTGAGTTTTTTATTCATAGCTGCTTCATTTTTTATTTTCTCGTTGTTTGCTTGATGCTGCTTCTCCTTTTCAGAGGTTTGCGTTTTCTTTAGCGCAGCAAGCTGTTTCGTCTTTTCTTTGACTTGTCTGAAAAGTTCAAATGTTCATCAACTACTTATGTGTTTAATTAATACGTAGAGGAAGAGGGGAGGAAAGAAACAAACAAAAAATACAAAACCATCATTCCGAAAGGCGTTTTAATATAATGCGAATCGATGTTGGAAAGGATAATGACTAAAGCTAGACTGTCTAAGATATGAAATAAAGTCTTATTATAATCAGCTTATTATAATCAGCGCATTGAAGGATTAGCTAGAAAGGATTACGTGAAACCTCCAGATTAGCACTTAAAATTGATTTTTAATTTTCTTTGCTTACACGCGACACTGGTCAAAAGTTAAAGTTAATTTTAAGTTTTTTTTTTTTATTTTTTTTAAATAAACACATTTTGTTTTTATAAGAATATCAAAAACCTATATAAAGGTCTTGATCACAGGAAAATATTAGTAAAATTTTCAACTGGCTATAAGCATGACTTGAAATTTTTATAGTTAGTTCGCTTTTTAAGTTATATATCTTTAGCTATAAATTTATGATTTGGTTCAGATCATTCGCATAATCATAGTTTATACCTCAGTTCTTCCTACAACATGAAAAAGTACTAGAAATATTTTTGTTGAGATGAGTTTCCTAGGGTTCCTATTTTGAGTACTTCTTTAAACTGTTGTATCTTATATTTAATCGCAAAAATGGTATTACACCAAAAGAATATATATCATAACTTTTTAGGTATCGAAAATTCGCCAAAATATAAAATTTTAAGAAACCGCCCATGAAACGATTACATATCATTTCATTATCCTCATTACATAAATCTTTATTACATCAAAACATCGTAAATAATATTGAGTCTTAATAGCAACAGAAACAGCGAAAAAAATGCAGTTATCTCGTGTATGACTAGTGAACACGATTTAACTGAGGCTAATCTTATAAAAATATAAAAAAATTCGGTATTTCTACTACGTTGGCAATAATCCATCAAGTTTAACATGAGAACATTTAAACATATATATTTCGAGACAGCAAATGTACTGGGAGAGAAGAGTAGACAGACATAAATTACTTCTCTCTGCATTAATAGCAAAAAATGAAATTAAAGAATGTAAAAAAATAATTGCATTCAAATGATAACAATAAGCTCGATCAAACTGATAGATTTGTATAATTGCAAAAGTGCGTCCTTTATTATACTCGATAAATCAATATTTGATAGATTACGAGCCTACACAGCATGTCAGTGTTGATGAGTCAATGGTAACCTAATTTGGAAGACACAAAGCCAAGCAATATATCTATGGAAAACCAATAAAACTTGGTTATAAATTGTAAGCAATGGCTACACCTTTAGGCCATTGCATTCAACTTTGTCCCTGCGCTGGAAAAGATACAATTCTAAACGAATACGCCAATATTGGATAAGGTCTACAGCCCCGGCCATAAATTAGTGTACTTTGCTTAAACCTATTTAAAAACAGTTTTTCTTATAAAATTCTCCTTTCCTTCCCACCTAATCAATGTTGCATGAGACTATACAGACTTCCCAGCATTGACACAAAATCAACATTGATTTCAAGCAATGTAGGGGAATTTTATTTTTTATTTGTACATTTTTTAAAAGTTCACAACTATTATGACTGGGATTGTAGGTGCATCTGTTGTAGCACATTTGGTTAAAAAATTACTAGAAGTTGAAAAGTCAAACTACAATATAATAATAGATAACTTTTTTACAAGTGCAGCTTTATTGAGATACTTAAGATCAAATGAAATAGCTGAAGCAGGAATCAGACTATATCGAAAGAAAAACGCACCTTTGAGGGATATTGCTAAAATGGCAAAATAAGACTGTGGTACTAATGACATTGTAACTGATATTTCTTCAAATATTGCAGATGTGTAATATTTTTAGCGTGATATCGACATTTGCAAGTGTTTTCAGAAAGAGAAGAGGATTGGTGTTTTACAACCTAATATCATAAATGTATACAACAAGTAAATGGATGGAGTTGACCGTATCGAGATTTTACTGCTTATATGAGAAATTTGAAGTCTAATAAGTAGTGGCGGCCACTTTTATGATTTCTTGTAAATGTTTCTGTCAACAATGATTTCCAATTGTACCACAATAGAAATCTAAAACCAGGACCAAATTAGATGCATTGGGATATAGAAAAGCAGTGGTTGATGGTTACTTTCGATTATATGAAAATAAGTATCGAACTCTTCATTATAACCTGGTAATAAAATTTTGCACCATTCTGCACAAAACCTACGATATGATGGCCATAATCACTGGCTTCTAAAAGTATACGAATATATTGGTATTCGTTTATAAAATATTTTTTTTTACTATAAAAACATACAGAATGTATCTTTATTGTAAAAACTACCTTCACCCTCTTGTTCCTGGCATCAATTTAAACTGACATAGATAAAAAAACCCAAAAAATGCCAAACGCAAAAATATATTAGAAAAATCTTTTAAATTGGTCATTGGTCCATTACCTGCCACATATCAAAAAATCAAGCAAAATGTCCAGAAGATATGTGTTAACACAAATTAAACGTGAATTTGATCAGCCTCATAGAAATTACTGATAATCTGAATCTAACCTTCAGGAGACCCTATGAATTGATGGTAAGATTTTTTTATTGTTTTTATTAATGAACAACATTATTTAAGTGTCAAAAATAATGCTACTAAGATCATAAAAAACATGAGTATAACAGGGACCTTGACTCATCGCCAACTTTTGTTATCAAAACCTTAAATATGCTAAAAGTATCACAAGAGCAGCTTCAAACCCCAAAAGGAAATATTTTCTGTATGTGAGAATGCTGGCAAAAAGATTGAAAATAATATTATCGTCAAACTCAATTTTGTGTCTGAAATTTATTGGTGCCCAGTACCTGTTAAATGTCAAACAAAATACTGTGTAGGAACAGCTTACTTTTCGAGCTCTTCAATTTTACTTGCTTTCTTTGAATTTTCATCCCATAATCGTTTCGTATTTTGTGTTTCTTTAGCTTTATCCTCACCTGCTGAATGTTTTCTCCTTTCCTCTAATAGTTCCGCGTTGTCAAGTTTTGCTTTAGTACTTGCAAGTTCTTTTAATAGTTCCTTCTTTTCATTTTCAAACTAAAATATTGAAGATAATGATCAGCATAAATTTTTGAGGTAGAAAACATGGTTTTTCAAAATTTAATACATATACATAAGTTGTAAAACAAAATTAGAGCAAAAAACATATGAAAATTCAACAGTGCTCTATTATTGGACATTCTGCATTGTCTTTGAATAGCTCTAAAAAAGTCAAAACGCTCCAAAAATGATTCCCCACATAGGGGAATCTCTCTTTGAAACATTTTCAACAAAAACCGTCATATAATATGAACGGTTAATATTGATCAAGAAAACTGGGAAAAATCAACAGAGAATACCCCAAAGTTTGGCCCAAGGATCAAGATTTACCTTTCCAAATCAATTACCACTAAAACATAAAATATCTTTTTCAATAAAAAAAGAATCAGTCATTACAATAAAAATGATTAAAGAAAAAATTTTCTAAAACTAAGAACGTTTTATTATATTATGTCTTATTAAATTTTTCGAATTAACTATGCACCTTAATAGCTATTAAAATTCAGGATACAGTTAAAACTTTTTACAACAAGGCAATCGTTGAAAAGGTTTTAAGTGATCTCCCATGACACAGTGACCAAGAAAATTTATTTAAATTTGAATGATGAAGCAGCTAAAGGATCTTATAGCCTTAAACAAGATATTATTACCTTATAGAGACCAAAGAAGGATGCCAATTTTTGCTAAATTGTTTAAGAAAATATATGAAAAAATTATGAAAGGAAAATCAAACTATCCATGAAAATAAAGTAAAATGAAAGAAATTTTGACGAATTTTTTTGTTAAAAACTTCCTTTCCACGCACTTTATCACAAATAGTAGCATTGGTTCATTCTAATGTCTGGTTATAATTGCTTTCAAGGACTTAAACTAACATATTTCTCTACGTACACCCTAGGGTTCCACTAAGGACACCTTTCTTTCCTTTCAGTCCTATTTAGGTAATTATTTCACTGGTATACAAAAATATATTTTCAATAGTACAAGATTCATACTATTTTCTTTTTAAAAAATGTTTTCCATAAAAACACAATTTTTTGGAATATTTTCATTTAAAATCATAGCATTTTGCAGAAATCTAATAACTAATAGAACATCTTTTCACAATTTTGAAATGATAAAAATTTGATTTTCAAATTTCTAGACATTTTCCAGATTTTACAATGGATGGTGCATGAAGAATTCAGGAAATACATTTAATTCCGTATCATTCAAAACCATATCAACTTTATAAATTTGACCTAAGAGCCTAAACTCCATAAAATTTTCAAAATAGCTGTCATTCTGCAATAACCAGAAAAAACTTTTTCAAACAGGCCTTGATAAGATTGGAATTCTTTAGAAAAACTTAATGCTTCTCAACGACATTCTAAACTCAAAATTATCAGAAATAACATTTTCTAATTTTGGCTCAAATTGGTAGGAATTTTTTGGGAAAAATTGAAAGTCATTTTTGGGCCAAATTTGGCCCATATGGATGAAAAACCAGACCTCAAATTTTATATAAACTGAAAAAAAAAAATTATTGTAAAGTATAGTAATAATAGCGCTTTTAGGCCTAAAATTACCATATCTGGTCGTATTCAAAAATATTGATATACTTAGTTTTTTGATAAAAAACAAACACCATTATTCAAAAAAGCTTAAAATATATAATAAAGAAAATTGCAGTTTATTATAATTTCTGCAGTGGAATTAAGTTTAAGTTTTTTACCGGCCTGTGGCATACAGGTCATACGTGTAATATGCGCCATGTCTCCAGTTAGAGCCCATTAGTAAGTTTGACTCTCAATGATTTCCCACCATCATGGTAAATAAATAAATTTTTAAAAGGATAATGAAACAACAAAAAAGTTTTATTATTTTATTTGGAGTAAAACAAATCTAAATTTCCACTTAAAAATCTAAAACTTGTTTAACTTTCTTGATGTGGTTTCAGCGTTTTCGGATGATGCATTTAATTTTTTCAAAAACAAACCTGAAATTTCATAATTTTTGCATATTTTTTGGAAGATACATTCCCAAAATCACAAAAATCTTTTTGGACCTTTTTATATACTGTCCGTAAAACCAAACATAAGAAAATAAAGGTGGTTAACCAATTATACTATCAAAGCCAAAAAGTGTCTGGTCATCGGGTCTTGTGCCAAAGTGTTTTCATAAAATAAAACTATGTAGATTTTTTGCAATTTATAATAACAGTATTAGAAGGTGAGAAACTATTTGGTAGGTGTCCTTATATTACAAATGATGTCTTTTAAGGTGTGAAATACATCCATAGATGAAACCTCATGTGAATGATAAAAAAATTTTTGTGAAAGCTATCCTTAAAAGAAAGTTTAAAAAGCTAGTCAATAAAACATTGCTAGGCAAAAACATTATAAAAAAAAAAAAAAAAAAAAAAAAACAGTTAGTCAATAAAGGATTGCAAGAGTTTACATTCAGGAATAACAAAAAGCAATGAAGGTATAAGATAGTAAACCACATTTTTAGCTTTTTTTAGTTAGAGTAAACATGTTCCAAAAAATATTATTTTTATAAATAATTCAATTACAGAATTATCGCATAGATAAACTTTACAGTATGTTTTACCTCATTCATAGAACGACTTCTTTGTTTTTCTTGCTTTTCGGCATTCAAAAGTTTTGCTTTAGTGCTTTCTAATTCTTTTAATAACACACCTGTCTCCTTTTCAAGCTAAAAATAAAATATATCATAATTGCTAATCTTAAAAATTGTCATGCTATTTTTAAGATTGCAAAATTTTTTTTCATTAGGTTTGTTCTACCTCGACAAAAAATACTACTAAGCAAGAAAATATATTTGTATTCTAAGGGTTGTTTGTCTCTCTATTGACCGTTATTTAGTCTTGGCAATTCATAGCATAAAAAAATCCAACTGTATTCTAGGATTTATTTCTCCCATATTGACTAGGCAGACAAGTCTATTGACAAGTGTTAAATATTTACTGTTTAGCTTATAACTTAAACTCAAGTCCATCAAGCCTATTTACACATATATTATAGGGGCATTAAATCCATTGCTGAGAACCATACATTTACCATAAAAGGAAATCACTTGTGTCTAGAAATTAAATTATGCCACATATTGGAACATTAGTTTATTATCAAAGATTGAAAATTTACCAGAAAAGAGATTTATCTGTGCTGGGGGTTTCTTACTACAAATTTTTGGACAAACAAGTTTGTTGTTAGGATTTATCAAAAATGAAGTTTATAAATGTCTGAGTTTTTCTTTCTTTACTTTTCTGATAAACAAGTCTATTACTAAAATTCAGATATTTTCTAGAAAAAATCTATTCACTACCAAGAGTGTGATATGTGTAAGCACTACCAAGAGTGTTATGTGTGTAAGCAAGAGTAAATTCACTGGATTTCTGGTTATATTTGCTTACTTTTAATAAATCCCCAATTAACAATCTTATTTCCCTTAAAATATAATTTTTCTACAAAATTTTAAAACAAAACTTACTTTATCACATTGTATTTGTATGTCTTTTACACTATCTTTATTTTCATTTAATATTTTTACATCTGATTCCATTTTCAACTTCTCATTTAACGATGATTTCAGTTGCGATTCTATTTCAAATTTTTCATCTAATGATGCTCTAAGTTCAGATTCAACATTCAATTTTTCCTTTAATGCTGCTTTAAGTTTGGATTCAACTTCAAATATCTCCTCTGATGCTGTTTTTAATGATGTCTCAGCATTAACTTTATCTTTAAGTGCTGCTTTCAAATCTACATCTAGCTGCTTGATCATGTCCTAAATAAATCATGAAAAAAAAAAAAAAAGAATAGTAAAAAGAAAATTCAACATTAGGACATAACGTAAGTTATTTTGTCATTACAAAATGGTTAAGGTGCGTCATTAGGTTTTTGAGAAAATTTAGAAAAATCATGGAATTGTGATACTTGGAGTATCTTTTGGAAAAATTATTGGCTTATAAAAATCGATGAGTATAACTGATAACCTTCTACGTATCATAATAGGAGCCTGTGACGTTTATTTCACCTCATGATGTACAACCGTTTTGACCATTATTACCAAGTATTACCAAACTATATCATATTGATATCTTTTGGTTTGCTGGTCCAACTTCAGGGTTTTTGAGCCCTTTTTGACCCTAAAGTTGATTTAAAAGGACCTTATATTTACCTCAAAAGGTACATGCTAAATATTTTATGTTTGTAGACTCGCCTTTAAATAATTTTAAAATGTAAAATCTAACAAAAATTTCCAGGGCATTCATTTTAGGGAAATTTTAGATTAAGGGAAACTTTAGATTAGAAGTTAGTATTATAAATTCTGATAACAAAAATAGTAAAACTAACCAAAAAATGCAGGTCAGACCGCTGATTGTCGTGGGTGCATTTTCACTTGTTGTTAAAAATGACACAATTTTCTACCTTAAAAATCTTTATCCAAATAATGTGATCCATATAAAGAAAAGTTTTTATACTTTATAAATGTTTTAAATGCTTTTACATAATCATGTTTTATGGATGTACAATTTATCCTTTGTCTATTGGTAATTTGCAATTAAAATGAGTTTATTTTATTTAGTAACCATTAGTATAGCATAAGCATCAAGTATAGTAAAAATCATTAAATGGCTTATGTTGTTTTTGTTATTATTTGAATTGCATTATTAAAAACTTAACATTAAACAATATTTTTTAGACCACTGAGAAAAAAGAGCAGAATCAAAATAATATATGAACGTCAACAAAACCTCTAATGGAAAGATCAGCCAAACCTAGTGTTTTCTCCACAAAACCAACTAACTTACCTTGAAACCGTACAAACTTTAGTGAGATATATTTATTGTTGCACTGGTAATACATTACACTGGTAAATAATGTCATTTATCTGTGTTTTCATTGTAAAGTGCACTAAATATAGACTTTATATATATCTTGCATGGGTGTTATGTAATTTTTTTAAGATTTGAAAGTGTAGTCTATTAGCGAATTTGTATATAAAGGTGTGCTGTCATGTTGGAGAATGCTGTTGAGAATACAACCATTAGCATCAATTATTTACCAAAAGAAATAAGTATTTATATAAAACATTTGATGTGTTTTTTGTTTTGTTTATTGTTACCAGCCATCTACAGATTTTCGTTAATCATGAAATGTTAAAAAAGAGAAAATGCCAAACATCTTCACAAGATCCAATAATCCTTCCACAAAAGCAACCTCTTTGACAGGCGTTTTACGAAGAAAATGTATTTTTTGTTCAAAACTCAATAAAAAACATTTGGGTAAAAGCAAAAATTAGTAATGGCTGCAACCACTAACTTTGATAATAAGGTAAAGAAAAAAACACAAACTTTCATTTAATTCAAAAAGTGTGGTACTTAAATGAATCTCCGACATCAAACTTCATTTTGTTAGAAACGTTAAAAAGAACTTTATTTTCATAAACCTCGGACCATTCCATCTAGAAATGTCTTATTTTGGGGCAATTGGAAAGTATATCGCTGTGTCCTACAGGATATTCTTATTAAGCGAATGTCAATGTTGCTATCTTAAGAGATGGGAGCTTTTCTTTTACAAAAGCGCCAATTAAAATATAATAGAACAAAATACTGGTTTTGAGTTGCCGCAATATTTTTCAGAAATGGTATTAGATGTTGTTGTTTCATTTTAAGTTTTTAAAACCATAAAGGACTAAATTATATACCATATTAAATACGTATTTGCATTGTTATATAATTTCTTTTATTTTTTAGCATTGTATGCAAAACATACATCAAAGTTATATAAATATTATAATAACATTACATTTATGCACAAAATGTTACGTGTTGTGTAATTAAATACATAGCTAGCTAACCAACGTATTTCCATATAGCCTTTAAAGACGTAAAATCAAACAACAATCAGTGGTCCGACCTGCATTTTACCCTGCACTTTTTGGTTAGATCTGTATTTTTTGTTATCAGCATTATAATACAAACTTTTAATAAAAAAAATTACGTGTGTACCTTATGGGGTAAAATGAAGGCCCCAGAATACACTTTCACAGGGGAAATTTGCTTCTTATAAATTATATCAATATCCTCTTAAGCTCACTATTAAACCTGCGTAGCTTTTTTCTTCTTCTTTTTTTTTAATCATTTTTAAATTTTCTACTTTTATTTCACCATTCATAATATTCATAATTGTTCATAACTATGGTTGTATATTTTAAATCTATACTGGATTATGATATCTTAAGATATTTTATCTTAAAACTTGTTTTTTACTACTGGAGTATTCAAACTTAAGATATAAGTTGCTTAGCAATTTTAAGGAATTTGATTAAAATATTTACAAATATTTTTACACCATTTAGTCTGTCAAAGAGGTTCTCTAAGTTACTGACTTGATAATTATTTGCCAATGGCATGCAATAATAGATAAATTCAATTCAAAGAGCTTTTGTAATTAAGTATTTTTCTTATATTAAAAATTTTTTTTTTTGAATCTTGCCTTTTTATTCCAAAATTCTTTTTTTCATTAAAGTTTCCTCCTGTATTTAATTGCATATTCCTTGGGATTTTGACAGTATTCCCTACCCTTTTAATATTACTATATTTGTTGTTTTCCATTTAAATTTAAGTGATTTTTTTTCCCCCAAAAATCTAACAGCATTAATGTGTTGCTGAATGAAGCAATGTTATATTTCCTAATCCTTAGTGACGTGTATTTATAGGTTTCTAACCTGATCTATTGATAAATTCAATACCTTTGCCAGTGAACTTGAAACAACCTTTTCCAACTTCAATTTTGAAACTCCCTTTTGTATATTTTGTATACTTTTTAATGCTGAATGTAATAAATGATGCACCCAGATTTCAATTATGTTGGCAAAATATATTATAAAAAAAAATATATATATATTTTTTTTTGATAAACTGAAGTCCATTCAATACAATGCATGTTTGGCAATTACTGGGGCTATTAAGGGGACACCCAAGGAAAAATTTACAAAGAACTTGGGCTAGAATTTCTTTCTGAAAGACAATGGTATTGTATATTATGCATGTTTTGGAAAATGTTAAATGGAAATTGTCACCCCTTTGAGACTTAGTTGCAGTCAAATCAAACAAAACAACAAAAATTTAACCCCAATTTTAATAATACAAACAATCCTCCTTGCAGTTGCAGAGCCACAAACTACAAGCTACTATTTGTTGCATTGGCTTATCCAAAATTTCCAATGACAAAATTATCTTTAAAAATGTTTTTTGATAGATGCATTCAAAAAATAGGACCAGTTTCATTGTTTGGTCTCAGATCAAGGTACTCACTTTGATATAGAACATGACTTCAGAATGAAAAATATTTCTATGCAAAGTTACTGTTTCTTAATAAAGAAATTTTTCTTTATTCTTTCAGTTTTTAGATATAATCTTATAACAATGCCATTCAAAATATCTGAGCTTAGTCAATCATCCTGTCCAGGTGAAGATGAATTTCTAGCAGAAGCTATTATATAATTTATTCTGCATTGTATGATAAACTTAAAGAATATTATGAAGACCAAAACACGAACAAAAACGCATAGGATGAATATACAAATTTACAAGAATTCAAGTTATTTTTTTATTATTTACAAAAATTATATAAGATAAGATTTTCTATGATACTTTAGTGTATTGATACAGTTTTTTTAACAGTATTAGATAATAACTATCTTTTTAAGGCAACAGAGTAAAATCCAAGTTTGAAAACCTATCAAATGACAAAAAAAGTGCATACAAATATGGCACTGTTTTTGTAAAAAAAAGACCATTCTTCAACTTCTGGCATAATCTGCAATACATAGGTAGATGAAAATGCCACAAAAAAAAATCTATTGAGTTCAATGACAAAAATGAAGTCGATTGAAATACTGAGAAGCACAAACCAAAGTAAGTAGTTGCACAGAAATATAAATAAAAACGGAAACTCAAGACGTCCTTGTTAAAACCAGCAGAAAAATCCAAAAGCAAACCTTAACAACTTAAACAAGCTATTGATAAATGAGTGAAAAAATTGAAAAAAAAAAAAAAAAAATTTCCTGATCATCAACCAGGCTTCTTAAATTCAACTGGATCTCTACTGCCAGTCATCTATCATAGAAAGATAGGTTACAGTAATACAATTATACTGAGTAAATTAAAGTAAATTGATTTTGTGTTACTTTCACAACAACTGTCACTCTTATGTAATTGTAAAAACAATAAAAATATCGGGCTCATGTTTGTTCCTTCTAGCTCTAATGTTGTTAATTCACTAAAAGCAGCTAATTTTTTTCATTTCTATGGAAGTTTGCCATTCCCCTGGTTTTATATTTTTGAATTCATCCTTGGAATCTACAAAACCATAGAACAATATCATACATAATTTACTTGGCACAGATAGTTGTGTCCAGGATAATGCATATTTTTCTGTTTTCTCAACAACTAATCATATAATAATAAAATTATTTGAAATGGTCTCATGAGCTGTTCTTTCAGAGGAAATATTAGAGCATATTTGTAAATTATATGCCATTGTTTGGAATTGACAACTCTATAATAAAGAAGCAATCGTTAACAAGACATTTTTGTCAAACAAGGAAACCATTTCTGATTGGTTAAGTAAACTGCTGTTGTTGATACCCAGGAAAAATAAAGTAGAAAAACACGCATTGCAAATCGCCATTGAAATAATGCGTGATAATGCCACAGCTCTTAATTCATTTAATTCTAATATGCTTTCCATCAATAGCATTATAACACATTCATCTAATTCTAATATGCTTTCCACTATAACACATTCTAAATTTCACATTTCTTCACAACCCTAAAAAATACTTAACTTTACAAATCGTCTTTTTTTCTTAGGTGAATTCATATAACAATCTTCTTAAGATAAATATATCCTATCATAAGTTTCAAATCATATTAATAACAACACTTTTTCCAATACAAAACAAGTAACTGTTTCACATTATTACCTGTAGCTAAGAGCTTAAATTTAAGTACTAACCTTAACTGATGCTCAGATTCATTGTAATCTTATTCTTTACAATCGCTAACAAGAGATCAAATCTCTTAGCACTTATACAAATCTTAATCAAATCTCTTAGCACTCATACAAAAGTATCTGGAAAATACTAATGCATGCTTGTAATTTTTGCAAATTTGTTTGTGATAGATTTGGAATATTAGGCAAGTCCAATACATTTTAAATTTAAACTTTAATCTCAATTTTCTTAGGTATGTTAAAAGTAGGAGCAACATCTAAGTTTCATTTCTGTAAACTTCTTGTTTTAGTGAGAATCACACTGATGGTTGTATTTTACCCCTCTTTAGAGCTCAATTTAAATTTCTCCAAGTCAGTAAAGCATAACGCAAAGTCTTTCTATTCCAATAGCAGCACAATGAAAATGTTTCATATTCATCAAAAAGATTTCTTCAAAGTAATGGTTACTCTGAATGTAAAAAAAAAATAAAAATGGTTAAAATAATAGCTCCATGACTGTATCCCTAGAAAGATCGATACACAGATCGTTTTTGTCGTGATTTAGAAAATATAATACAGGTAAAAATGCATCTTTTCCAGCAATTCATGCTGGTTTTAACACAAAGTTGGAAGGTATTTCTTTCAAAACAATTATAGACAAATAAGCTTATGGCGTGATAATAATGATAAAGAAAAAAAAAATATTATGCACAATGAAATATTAAAAAAAAAAAAACCTAAAATACAATGAATTGATCAAGAAGCTCACAGAGAATCTAAAATCTATCTCAAATGGAAATTTCAAAGAAAAATAATCCTTGGAATTAACACATATCTTTCTTTTATCTAAAGACTTCATGCCAGCTTTGGATATAGCAAAAATAAAATCAAGAACAGTTTTAGCTAAAAATAAATTAAATCATTCAAAGGCAACTTTTGACTTGGTTAAAGTTTGATTTCAGAGGAGAGGAATATACAAGCATCTTCAATAGGTGAAAATTCAGGTCAAAACTTTATGCATCATATAAGGTCAAAGCTGATATGATGCAAAAATTTTATGCAACATTTGTAAAGAACATTTTGGATAGCTATCAGAAAAATTCCTACAATAATACTTTCACTCTAAAATCATCACCCTTTTGTCAGCCCTTTCAGTGTAAAAGGCTGTTAATCTTTAATATTTACCTTATTTTTCGTATTCTCTACATTTAGAATAGCACATTCTTTTTTTACATCTTCAAATACAACTGATGAAATCTTATTTGAATCTCGAGAAGCTTTCTGTTTTTCTAAACGGTTAAGTAGAGACTTTTGCTCAAATAATTCACTTTGGAGTCCTTCATTGGCCAATTTTAATTTCGAATTTCCAGTTTTAAGAAGATTGATTTCTTTTTGAAATTGTTCAAGTGAGCTTCCATGCTCAGATTCTGACTTGTTTAAATGCTCACACTAAAAATAAACGATGATAGATTTGAATTTTTTTTTACCAAATTCAAGGGCAGTAATACTAATAACAAGTAATTATACAATTTTCTTTGTATTAAATATAAAGTTTTTAATAGAAAAAAAAATAAGCTGAAACTCGCCTTATTTTTTAAATCTGTGACTTCCATTTCTTTTGATTGGAACTTTTCTTTCAAAGTTAGCAATTCTTGATGAGTATCAGAGAGATTCTTCTCATTCTCTGCATTGAGAGATTCTATTTTCTGCAGTTTTTCTGTTAGCTCTTTTTTCTAAAATAACAAGTATTTAGTTATTGAAAGGTTTCAAAAATTCTTGTGACAAAGGCAACAATATCACATATTTCAGCTGTAAAAAGGTGAACATTTTTTGAATGATTTTTAACTAAGTTATTTTTTGGAAAAATTTGCCCAGTATTCGGCTCAAGGATAAAGATATTTTGCTGGTATCAATAAGGGTTAATATACAGGTTGAAACAGCAGCGGTTGTGTGACCTGTATATTCTCTGTTTAGATTAGACTTTTAATTTGCACAATCTTAAATTTTTTAATACTTATACTTGCAATTAGTTTTTTGAATATGCGATTTGATTCTTGGCACAAATGTTTCACCCAATAATCAATAAACTCCTGACATGCCCAAGCCATTACTAATACTGATTTATTATTATCAAACAATACATTTCAAAACCATGCACAATTTTAAAAAACTCTACTACTAGGACCCTAATTTTATTTTAAAGTTCTAAAAACTCTAATTTTAACAGTAAAATGAAAATACTCAAGCCCATTTACCAAAGAGAAAAAATTATTTAAAATTTTAAAAACCTAATGAATACTTATGAGAAAACTGTTATAAACAAATAAGCATGTATGGATTCATGGTGCCCGTCAGTTTGGCTCAAGGTAATAATGTTAAAGAAATTTTACATTTTTGTTCATGATACTAAGCTGCATATCTTTAGACTTGATATCATTTTTATAAAATTGTATTTCTGCTAACAATGAAGTATGGACAGCTTTGGTCTCTTTTTCATCTTCTAAAAGTTCTTTAGCAGACTTCAGCTGAATAAAAAAAAATAATATCATATACCAAACTTGGACATCAAATTTTAGGTAGAAAGACATAAGGGCATAGTTTTTACCCATCCTATAAATACATAAGGGTGTTAGCGATCTAGGAAAAAATAAAAATACTAGAAAAACAATAGAGTCATAAGAATACTAGAAACTTTCTTGGCTAAAAATATTCCCCTTAACATTTTCTGAGTTTTGAGAGTTTTTTAAGTTTTGAGGTTCACCACTCCTTTGCTATCCTGTTTCATAACGAAAATTTCTTTAGAAATATAAGACTTTTAAACTAAAATAGAAAAAAACCAAAAATATTGAAAGTCACAGAAAAGACAGATTTTATCACTACAATTTGACTAAACTAAGATACTTTGCATTAGGAACTCATTTTTTTTTTGAAATTTTCTGCTTTGTACTAATACAACACGTTACTGCATTCTATTAGAGGCACAGCTAAATAATAATCCCGACTGGCAAAGTCTGTTAACTCTTTGAATACCTTTCAGTGACGTATCCAAGAGTTAGTTGGGCATACTGGTTTATAGAAGATTGATACATATAACATTGCAGATGCT